>BQNB010001088.1:0-132802 GCA_026074375.1 Tanacetum coccineum
GGAGAAGACTTCTCCTACGTTAAATATGTGTTGCTCTTGATGTAGCAACCGATGACCGTGAAGGAGAATTCTTCCCTCGAAATAGAAAGTAGTGGTAGTATAGTTGTAACTATACATGGATTGTCGAGGATTAGAGTAAGACACTAAGTGACCCCTAACTTAGAGTTAGGTGTAGTGGTCCTTACTCCTTGACGTGACGACTTAGTGTGCGTATATAAGGGTGAAAAGATTAGAGATTCCATTCGAATGGCGACATCCGTTTCCATCCTGGAGAAACAATCAGAGTAGCTAACGCCTTAAGTTGAGCGGTATTGAATTAGGAATATGCGTAATTATCTTGACTTGATTAGTTGAGTCATCTAAAGATTTGATACGCTACGTTGCGACTAAGTCGACTATGCTAGTCGCGATGCGGAAACGTTGGAATTGCGATCATCGTCAAATGAGTCACGAGCCCATGATGCTCAATTGTTTTTATTGTTTGTTTTTAGTTTGTCCTTTGATAATATGTGTTTTTAGCTGGATTATCACCGTCGAATTATGTGCTTTATGTGTTATGTGCTTTGAATGTTAATTAGCGCTTATGTCGCTTTTGTGTAGCCCATGGTGTGGCTTAGGATGTGAGTGAATGGGTATATTTGCCCGGAAATAAGTGAAAGTTCAATTAGACGGGTACGCACACCCAAAAGGTCTTTTGTGAACATGGATTGGTATCCTGAAATTCTATAGTCATTCGTGGCGAGATAAACCGCAAGCATGACTATGATTGGTTAGGACTTAACCGTAATTAAGTCAAAATTATTATTGATCATCGCTTGACGATTAGCAAGCATGATCATTGTTGGTTAGGACTTAACCGTAATTAAGTTGGAATTATTGTCGATCATGGCTTGACGATTAACAAGCGTGGTCATTGTTGGTTAGGACTTAGCCGTGATTAAGTCAGAATTATTGTCGAAATGGCTTGACTATTTAGCAAGCGTGATATAATGTGATTTGGATCTACTTGGGTAATGCCTACCCACATGTCATGATCATATTTGCTAAGGCTTTATGGTAAGCGAGCATGGTTTATTTGCTAAGGCTTCATAGTAAGCGAGCACAGTTATTTTGCTAAGGCTTTATAATAAGCGAGCATGATTTTGCTAAGTGTGATAATGAGCAAACGTGATAAGGTGCCTAAGTAAAGCTAGGCCGAAATGCGAAGTCATCGTGAAATGACGAATATGTGATTATGTGCTTATGTGATTTTATGTGTTAGCGCTATAATGCGTGTGATGGGGTCATAGGTACTCTGGAATATTTTCGCAACCGGTGATGCATTATTAAATGAGACCGGGAGGGCGACACATGTATTTTTGTTTTGGGTATTGATGAGTATTTTGGTTTTGGACGATAACGTACGTTTGGGCTTTGGTTAGCAACGTATGTTTCGGTTTTGTGTAGCGATGTGCGATTTGTTTTGTTGGAATGATCACCAAATTAAGACTTGGGTTGATCTTTCGTTTAAAGTCTTTCGTTTAAAAATGACGCTATTTATGTTTTCCCGGATACGTTCATTGGGATATTTTGTCTCTTATGATAAGAGCGATTGTGATTATATTTTGATCTCGTTGGTATAAATTACAATTTGTTTTGTTGACTTTCCATCCGGAATAGTCAAGGCGAGTACTATATCGCGTGATTTTTTGCACTCGAGCATGTGAGTCCGTTCAATAATGAGGAAACCGTCTCACTGTAAGTGAAATTAAGATAAGTATGAAAGGACCCTTTAAGGAGGGTGGAATGTAACAACCCGAGTTTTACGACGCGTATGACAATCGCGGATTCGACGTCATAATTATTATTTTATAAGTTCATGTGAATGAACGTCGATATTTAAAATTTTAATTGTCGAGAATAATTATTTTCGTATCTTATTACGAACGGGATTGAGAAATTTTTATTTTTGATCGTTTCGCGAGTCAACGTTTGACCGCGCAATCGTTAAACGTTTTGGGCTTCATAATAAATAATGATGCGTCTCATTATAATTTGTATGATCATAAATTATACTTTTATGGACTCCATCGCCTTTTGTTCCTCGACCTTGGCCAAAGCTCGTGTTTAAGGTTCATATTTTATTTAAATGGTGACAAGTGCTAATTTTAATTAAAAGTTTACACAAATAAAATGTAAGTAAATAATTTTGCAAACAAAAAAATTTATTCCCTCCCCCTCTAGCTCAATATAGCCGACGGCTATATGTCCCAAAACACACTCAAGCCAAACAATTTGAGTCCCCATGGAAGCAATGATGATTATGTTGCTTCCCAAGTCTTGTATAACTTCTCAATTCACACATAAAACACACATAGATAATATTGTTTCTCTTCCTCTCTTGCTCTCCCTATTCGACCGGATACACACACAAACAAAGCACCATCAACAAGTCTTGATCATTGAAATCTATTTAAACTACACTAAAAAATAGTTTAGATTAACCAAGAACCAAGTGGGAGCTCGTTTTCTCTCTTTCTCTTCCTTTTGGGTTCGGACGAGCACACAAACACAAACACCATTGGTTTTGTGATTTTTCTAGCAATCAAATATTAGTTAGATGATGTATTTAAGACCATCCATGAAAGAAAAATAAACATGCATTAAGGTTTATGCATGGTTTGAGTTTTATTAAAATTAGTGGGATTTGATTTGATTAAGGTTAATAAGATTAGTGGGAAGTGATATGAGGAAGATTGGTGGGAGATTTAATTGGAAAACTTGATTGGATTTGGTTTTGGTTGGAGGTTCGAACTGCGGCAAAACCCAAAGGGGGTGTTACAAAAGGTTGCAAGTCAAATGTATATTATAAATTATACGCAAAGTCTTAAAATGACAATTATGAGATTTAAAAAATTAATCCACATCATGTAATATTTCCCAAAATAGAATGCGGTAAAACGAGGCTTTGCAAATACCCAAAAGCATTTATCAAGTGCATAAATAGTTTAAATAGTACAAAATAGTTCATAAATTAATAATCATGCATTTCACCCCAAAAACATAAAGGCATTTAAAAAGAGTGGTCGTGAACTCACAAAAAATATTTTTATAATTTCGCATATAGTACTAGTAATTCATAAAACCATAGTAAAATAATTCATAAGCCAATAATAAAGCATTTCATACAATAAAGATCATGCATATTAAATCCAAGCCTCGCTAAAAATAACGTACAATCTTGGTGGATTCAACCTACATGTTTAGTGATTCCTAATAATAAGTAATTCTCGGCATACTTGCATCACTAGCTTGTATTTTATGTCCCTTGTTCGTCTTTTATCAATAGTCCATTATTTGTCCAAACCGTATTCGTAAAACTCATGTCTTTAATTTACAAAACAATTCTCAAAACTACACATACCAAGAACTTGCATACTATTCCATTAAAAATGTCATTTTTCTTTCTTATTACTTAATCGGCTATAACTTAACATTTTATAAGAAATGTACGCTTCACTTAACTTACATATTTTAATCCTAAAATTGTGAAAGCTTAAACTCTTGTCAACCATTAAGAAAAACAAATATAAACCTAACACTTAGCTTAAGTGAAATAGCTACAAAGCTCACTTGGCTCAAAAAAATCTTTTCAAAACAGCCTAATCGCAAAATAATCCCAATATGTAGTTTGTGATCCAATAACAAAACTTAAACTTTGATCTTTTGTTTCACCAAAAACGCAAAAACGTGCGACGACTTTTGGAGCGAATTCATAACAATATTTTATTACCTTATTCCATATGAAACATAATTTTGACAATTACTAGTGTGACTAACAGTCAAATATAAGAATTTATATTTGAATCAATTTAATTTGTTCTAATATTAGGAATGAAAAACTCATTTTAAAACTTACAAAACCGAACCAAGCATCATAAATTGAACAACTAATCTTTATCTTAATTATAAATTGACAAGACCATCATGTTAAGGACATAAAATCAAAGCTATACATATAATAAAAAAAATTAAATTAAAAATCATATTTAATTTGTGGTCTTAGATCAAACTCACACCTTCATTTTCATGTCCAAAATATACCCATCATAACTCAAGACTTCTGAAGATTAACTTGGAGCCTTTATTTGTTACACTTTTTAATTCCTCACATACCAGAAGACTTATATGTTGTTGGTATGTGCTTAAATACACATACCATTTTCCATTAAAAACGGACTTAAATGACCAAAAACGTACCAAAAATACATTGTATTTGTATGTTTTGCATTTGTATTGTGCATGTAACGGATATCCAAGAAAAGGACAAAAACAAAGCCAAAACGACAAAACCGAGCACGAGAACGAAAAGAGCGTGAAAGAAAAGTCAAATCGAAGCCAAAAGTCAAAAAGTCAAAGTCAACCCCGACAAAGTCAAAGTCAAAGGCAGAGCCGATATCGAAGAAATGTTAAATGGGCCAACCCGTACCCATCTAATGGGCCGGGTCAGCCCATTTAAACATATTGAAGACTTAAAGACTTATAAAAAGCCCAAGTCCTTTTTATTATAGCCGGCCCAATACACTAGCCCAAACCATAACCATTTACCCCCTTATAACAAACCCGTTAACCCCCAACACCTTAACGCTGTTAGTCACAAGGACCTTCTATGAAATACCACATACCACCTTGGAGGACCATAATTGCCAAATCCCAAAACCTTTTTACCCTACAAAGGACCATACGTACAATAGTTATACACACTCTCAGGGACCAAACTTGCCATTTTTCAAACTTCAAAAGAGGCGCGAACACTATTTATCTCCCACACACAAAGAGTGTGTGTCCTTTCCTCACACCAGACAAAACACTATTCCCCTTTCTTCTCTACTTTGTCGACGAACACCTTATCCCACCACACAAACCAACAAATGACACTTTGGCAATCCCTTGCAAGCTCATTCGGAAAAGAATAAAGAAAAAAATGAAGGGATAAGATCAAGAGACTTGGGGACTACTCATTTTGGACGGCTATGATTGATTTTGGGGCTCACTCACACAACAAGCACATTTCAGTTCTCCTCACAAAAGAAACACAAGACCTAGAACCTTTAATAGCTTAGTATAAATAGGACTCATTGTAAGCCCTTGGGAGAGGAGAGTTTTTTTTACCTAGTTTAATTTTCAGCTTATTTTTTAAGTCATTTAAATCATTGTCTTTCAATTTCCAAGTCTTGTAACTTTTTTAAGTATTAATGAAAATTTGAAGTTTTTAAGTCTAAATTTGAATTTTTTGTTTTTCCTTTGTTAAAAGCCTCTTATAAGCTCTTATAAAAACATATAAGCAATCTGTTTTCACTTAAATATAAAATACTTAAGAAAATTTTACAAAAAACCAAAAAAAATCCACTCCTCAAATACCACAGCTTATTTATGGATGATAAGCCAAACTTGGATGGGATTATGGACATTACTAGCTTGTCTTTTGACAAGCTAAAGCTTGTAGATTAGCTTATTTATAAGCTTGTCTGCCCTTTTTAAGCAAGGGCTTTTGTAAGTTCTATTTTCTTCGTTTTCTTGCATTTTACTGTAGCATTGCTTATTATTGCTTATTCCTGCTTATATTTGCTTATTTATGATTGCTTATGATGTTTAGTGCTTATTATGCTTGTTTTGTAGTTTAGAGATCATTTGTTTGAGTTTTCTTATAATTTGTCATTATAGCTTATAAATTAGCATAATCTGTTATCGCTTATTTAGGTGCTTATTGGTTGTTGAAATTTGCTTAATGATGTTTGTTTAACTTGTTTAATATCTGGTCTTGGAAATTTGTGGTTTAAATTAGCCTTAAATCAATTTAAAAATTGGTGTTTCAAACTTAAAGGAGTGTTTGGATTAACTTAAGTTCTTAAAGGGGTGTTTAGTTTAACTGATTTTACTTGTCAAAATGGGTCAAAATGAGTTTAGCCTTTTAGGTCACTTTAGTTTAACTTAAATTCACCATAAAATCCAGTATTTAGAAGTTTTTAAGAGTTAAATTTCAAAATCCTAGTTTATATAAGTAGTTGTTTAAATCTGTTAGAATTTTGTTGGAAAAATGAGTTCATATGATTTGGCTTTTGCTTATTGAGATTTTGTGTTGTTTTGAGTTTGTTTAATTGTTAAAACAGGTTAGAAACAAAGTCAATAGGCTTGCATTTGTCATTTTTGGTTTTGTCACATATGTCAAAAAAAATTGCTAAGTGTTGAAAATTTGAGAAATTGCTTTTTCAATTGCTAACAGTGGCTTATTCTGAATTTAAAATGGTTTTTGGTTGTTGATATAAGTTCTTTGAGGTCTAATCTTGATCTGTTTTAAGGTTTTAAGATCATAAGGTTCAAATTGTTTGCTTATTTTTAAGCTCAAAAGTTAGGTTTTGTTAAGATTGTAAAAAATCTTCTAAGTGTTGAATCTGTGTGAAACACCTTTTTCATTAAGCTTTTTAAGTGCTTATTTGAATTTCAAACTCATTTCTCTTTGTTGCTTATTGTAGCTTTTTTGCCAAGCTTTTTAGTGGTATAAGTTTCTAAGCCATAAGGATCTGTTTTCTACCTTAAAAATAAGCTAGAAAAGTCCCCTTTGGCGATATTGCTATAACAGTTTGACCAAAACTCATTTACATATATAGGCTTAATGCTTATAGTTTTTGCTTATTTTAGGTTTAGTATTGCTTGTTAGGTTAGTTTAAGTCCATTTTAGCTTATTTCCTTCAGTTTAGAGCTTTATAGCTTTTTAAATATTCTGTCTTTCAAGCTTATTTTAGTTGCTTATTTTGGTTCAAGTATGCTTTTTAGATATAGCCTTTTATCTGCTTTAGCTTATTTTATAGTTACATTTGCTTATTTATTTTAAAAAAGTAAAACAGTTTAGCTTAAAGTCACTTAGTGTAAAAAAAAACTTTTTCTTTTTCTGTCACTTCTAGCTTATTTTTGTGGTTATCTTTTATTTCTCTAAAAAGTGTTTTTATAAAAGTTTAATTAATTTGTTGCTATCTAAAAAGTTATAATAAAAAATGGGCATTAAAAAACCTTTGAGTTGGGGGAAGTCCCAGGTGAGCAAGACTCGAACTTGGGACCTCAACCCCCTCTTACCAAACGTTTTAACTTGCACACTCTCCACCACTAGCGCCCTTGGGACTTTTCCGTTAGACTTTGCATATTCTATATACTTATACACATTTTCATCTCTTTTTCTTATAATCTCTTACCAGCTTATTTTGGCTTTTTCTTAGCTTATATTGATAACTTGCTTAACCACTTATTTTTCCAAGGAACTTTACATCATTAGGACTTTCCAACAATTTTTTAGAGTTTTCCTCCTGTTATTTGTTATTTCTCCTCTATCACCTCTACTACAAAGTTTAAAATTTAGAAAATCAAATAAAAATAGTAAATTAATCCTAAAAATGACAAAAAAATAGTTTTTTAGTTTTGAGAATAATATTTTAAACTCCATTACTTCTAGATCAAAGTTTCTCAAAGCACAGGCTCTAATACCACTTGTTGATCCCAAGCCTTGATCGATTCTTTACCTTGTAAAGTGTATGTTACCTTGGATGAGTCCAAAATAACAATGGTAGAGACTTTGTTTGTATATCAAAGTGTATGCGAAATCTACACTTTGATATTCTAGAAGTATTAATCAATGAAATAGTACTAAACAATGAACAATTAATAAACACAAAATGCTTCAATATTATTAGAACAATAATACGAGTACTCTTGACTAGTACTAGGGCTTACAACCTTGAAGATATGTGTTCTTTCTCTAAGATGTATATCTCTCTCTTAAGTATATATAAAACCTTAACCTAGGATCTCCCTTTATATACCACAAGGAGTCCTTTACAAGATAACTACCAAACTTTTAGGGCCAATTACAATTATAATCATATACGAATCTTCCTAAAATATATAAGATATACATTCCACATTTATCTCTTTGCATCCTTATCTTCAAGTCGGCAGCATTAATCATCAACAGTATTAAAAATTTCTTCTAGCAGTATTAACTAACACTGGCAATACTAAGTTTGTACTGGCAGTACTAACTCTATTAGTACTGTTAGTTATACCTTGGCAGTATTAACTCTTGATGAAGATTTATTCCCAACAATACTTTTGTGAAATTAGATGTTACATAACCCGCACACAATAACCCTTGTTAGATATTGTGAGGATTTAGCCTTTCCATTTCCAAATTGTTGATCCCAACTTAAGATCGATTCCTTAGCTTGTAAAGGTTAGTTACTTTGGATAAATCCAAAAAAAACTATGATAGAAACTTTGTGAATACTAAAGAGTATGCATAATCTACTCTTTAATACTTAGAAAAATATTAATAAAACAGTAAACTGTATGATCAATGATATTATTGAATAGCTCCAATATTATTATTATCAATAATACGAGTACTCTGTGTAGTACTAGGGTTTACAACCTTGAAGCTATATATCAAAAACGTATGAATGTATATATTTTGGTACATTAAACTCTATACCCTAGGACCTCCTTTTATACACCAAGGAGTCCTAACAGGCTTACAATATTTTCCTAAGTTATCATGATCTTCTAAATACAAATAAACTTATACGTATTTTTACAAAAATATCTCATATTATCTTGTAAGTAATCTTTGTATAAAGCAATTCTTAATCTTAATCCTTTGACAGTAGAAATTCTTCTAGCAGTTGTAATCTTTCAGCAGTTGTAACCAGCATCATTAACTTTTATTCTAGCAGCACTAACTGTGTACAAGCAGTAGTAACTACTTAGATATTTTCTTCATTCTTCATAATTTGATACTTAAGTTACACTAGCAGTATTAACTTTATGCTAACAGTTGTAACTTTACTCAAGCAGTACTAACATATACTAGCAGTACTAAGTTACACTAATAGTAGTAACTTGTATACTAGCAGTATTAACTACTTAGTAGTATTTCTTCCAAGTCTTTGAGCAGTCTTAACTTCCATTAGCAGTAGTAATATATACTAGCAGTAGTAACTAACAGTACTAACTACTTAGCATATTTTTCACTAATTATTACTAACAGCAGTAAGTTATGCTTAGCAGCAGTAACTCTAACCTTAGCAGTATTAACTCCAAGATCATCATGAAGTCTTTTAATCCTAACAATCCTCCCCTAAACTTGATGTTCATCTTTTGAATCTTTAAGTTTCTTGATTAAAAGCTTTATCTTCACTAGGAGGATGCATTCAAACACTTTTAGGATTCTTGACCTGTTTTGTCATGAGCTTAAGAAGTTGATAGCACATCTCATTCCAATGGTCAGTTTGAAGCTTCTTGTTGAGCATTGATGTGATTGTTGCAGGTGTAAGTGGATACTTTTTCTTTACCAGCATAAAGATATGCAGATTCTGAAATCTTACGAAATGTAGCCCATTTGAAGAAAATAGCTTCCAAACTGTCACCTTGTGTCCTTGTAGATTTCTCCATACATCACTTTCTATATCAGGTTTAAACATCACTTTTAGATCACCCCATAACACTCTTTCATATGCCTGCTCTGGCCTTGTATTCCTATGTTTAGCTTTAACCAACTTCGAGAGTGTTTCCAAGTCTTCTCTGTTAATGTTCTGAAGTATCTTAATCATTGATGAGTACCTCCTTAAACTTCCATCTGCTCTTATGAGTTGAAAGTATCTTATCTTTCCTTCTTTGATGATTTTCCAGTCAATAATTATTGGAGGCTTAGTGACTAATGGTATAGCATCAACTGCTATTTCTTCTTCATCAACAACAATCGCCATATGCTTTTTCATATCAGCTTCTTCTTGATCATCATCTATCTTTTGCTTCTTAATTCTTTCTTGTTCTAGCTCTATGCATGCTCTTTTAGAACTGCTTTCTTCTGCTCTTGTTACACTGCCTTCATCTTTCTCTTTACCTCCTTTCACCACTTCAGAATCCATAAATACAAATGAGTCTATTTAACCCATGGTCTTGTCAAAGGCATTCTGAACTTTATCAAAGCTTTTGTTCTTTAACTGACTATGAGTGAATCCAGTCATGTTCTTTAGATAGGTACTCATTTGATTTCTCCTTTGAGCTTTGGTTGGTGGTTTTCTTCTCTGCTCTTTTGCTCTAAGTTTTGAAAAATGCTTCTTTCTTTTATCCATGAGCTCCACAAGCAGCTTTAATTTTTCTCCATCAGTTAACTCTTCCTACTCTTGTGCTTGTAATCTTGTAGCTAGCTCATAATTAGCACCTATCATAGCTTGAACATTATCCCAATCACCAATGTTTGGATCTTCTTCTCTTTGTTTTGCAAGCTTTTCTTCTTTCAGCATTTAACTAAGCTTAAAGTTTTTGAGCAATTTCTTCATCAATTAAAATTTGATCTTTCTTTTTCAAAGGCATCCTAGGTTCTATCATCTTTGCCTTGCCTTTGTCTTTAGCCTGTGGAAGTTGTGATGTTTGTGAAGATGATGTTGTTGCTCTAAATTCACTTGGCTCTTGAACTACAACTCCTCTAGCCTTGGGTCTTGTAACAGTAGTTGTAGTTGTTATAGCTGCAGTTGTAACAACCTTGGGTTTAGCTACTTTGATCTCTATTAAGGTCTGAGCCAGAGTTAACTCATCAACAATTGTTGTTGTAGCACTGACAGTAGTAACTTCAGCTAGCCTTGGGTCTTGTAACAGTAGTTGTATTTGTTGTAGCAGCAGTTGTAACAGCCTTGGGTTTAGCTGCTTTGATCTCTATTATGGTTTAAGCCATAGTTAACTCATCAACAGTTGTTGTTGTAGCACTGACAGTAGTAACTTTAGCAGTACTAACTGCCTTTTCAACCTCAACTTCCTGCTCATCAAAAACTCCTGTATCAAACATTAAATAATGATCATTCCTCCCTTGAGCCTCACCAACTAAAGTAACCTCTGCATCAGCATCAAGATCAGTAATTTTCCTTCCCTGTTTAGATGCATCCTCCTGAGCACCCAAATCTTTAGAGGAAACAACTTGTGCAGATCTACCAACCTTCCTTAACCTTTTAAGCCTTGGAGTTTTTGTCTTATTTCTATTTTCTAGCTTCTTGACCCTCTCTTTTAATTTAGTTATCTCTGCAGCTTGAGGGGTCTTAGTGTTCTCCAAGTCAAGAACTCTTTCAGACAATTTTGTACAAAGTTTCATCAATTCATTTAGTTTTAATCTATCCTCACCACTGAGTAGTTGATCATTGTAATGTGTAGGTACACTTTCCGCATTTTTAGTCTCATCTGCCATAGGTTCTGTAGGATCACTAGGTTGAGAAACTTTAGTGTCCTTCCTTTGTTTCCTTCTAGACTATTTCTTCTGGGGTTTAGATGTTGATGGTGGAATAATAGTGGGTGTGTGTGTTGAGGATCAGTTGGTATTTCTGGACCCTCACCTAATTCTTCAGGGGCTTAAACCATCATAGTTTAAAATAAAGGGGTAACTCTCCCAGAAAAACCTTTTCCTCCTCTATTCATATTAGCAAAGACCTTTTTAGTGTGAGAGAAGGTGTAACATAAATTTCTTTATGTTAGGTCATTCCTTCAACTGTTTATCAGGAAACACTTCACAAACCTTGGATATATTTTAAATTTAACCCACCTCTATGTTCTTCACATATTCTCAAAAATTGTACTGGAAAAGTTGAAGTTTTAGTTATGGTCAAGACAGATGATGTTGAGGCCTTGGTGCTACGTAATTCATTCAAGCAGCTAGTCTTAGCACTAAGGCCATTGCAGAAATTGATGGATAGTGAAATTTCCATTGAGGTGAAAGAAAGCTTTATAGATTGTAGTTTTGTGTTGTATTTTTCATACCCCATGAGTGTCAGCTGTTCAAAAATTGTCGCATTTAGAAGACATTCAGTACCTTCAGCATCTTTTAATTAAAGAGCTCTTCTCACACTTGTCTTAGTGACGATCACCTTCTTCCCATCTACTAGGGCTTGTATCTGCACTTCCCCATTGACAGTTTTTGCCTTGAGCAGTGGCCCGAACTACTAATGCGATGAAGTATAGTGGTGGGATTCACGTTAGGCATTCTGATATAAGCTTGCATTTAAAAAATCAATAATTCCTTCAACCATCACTTTCTTGGGGTTTCTCCAATAACGCAACCAAATTGTGAGTTTCAGCAAATCTTAGGTTCGACATTTTGTTGGGTTTTGTTGATTGATGATAAAATTATGTTAGGGTTTTATGATTAGAGAGTATATAAAGTGTAAAATCGATCGAATGAGTATTAAAAACCCCTTTATATCAAAAGTATTTCTGAAATTAACCTTAAAATACATTAACTTTAAACTAGCTAGTGAATAAGTTAGCCTACAGCATTACTAACCCAGCAGTAGGTCCCAGAGTCAGTAAGTTATGCCTGGAAATTACTTAACCACAGTAGTAAGCATTTATGCCTAACAGCATAAACTAACACTGGCAGTAGTAAGTTGTATGACCTAGCAACATTAATGAGTCACCAACATTCACTCTAATTTCATTCCAAAAAGCATTTCTATCATGCATTTTGATTCTCACAAGATCTCTTTCTGTTTTTATTCTTACTTTATCTCTTAATTCTTTTTCTCACTGAATCACTCTGTCTGTTTTTAAGTCATACATCTCTCTTTTTGTTTTTCATTCCGGTTTCTACCGACGGTTCATTAAGGATTTTTCCAAAATTTCCCGACCGATGACTCATCTTCTTGAGAAAAATACTCCGTTCATCTTCTCTAATGAATGTATTCAAGCTTTTGAAACGTTAAAGAAAAAACTTACCGAAGCTCCAATCTTGATTGCCCCCGATTGGGACTTACCCTTTGAGCTTATGTGCGATGCAAGCGACTTTGCCATAGGTGCGGTCTTGGGGCAACGCCATGAAAGGCACTTTAGGCCTATACACTATGCTAGTAAAACAATGACCGGGGCAAAATCGCATTACACCACGAAGGAGAAAGAAATGCTAGCCGTGGTGTACGCCTTCGAAAAATTCCGGTCTTACCTCATCTTGAACAAAAGCATTGTGTATACGGATCATTCCGCCCTTAAATATCTCTTTGCTAAAAAAGATTCCAAGGCGAGATTGCTCTGGTGGGTTCTCCTCCTTCAAGAGTTCAAATTCAAAGTAATTGACACAAAAGGAGCCGAGAATCTCGCGGCCGATCATCTTTCCCGATTAGAAAATCCTTATGAAAATGTGCTCGACCCAAAGGAGATTAATGTGTGCTAAAACACACATCATTTGTACCTCGAAAAATGCTAATAAAACGGACTAAAACACTAAAATATGGATAAATAGGTTGCAAAAATGTTTGTAATATGTTTTTATGTCTTACAGGTACAAATGATTGAAAACAAAGCAAAAACGGTAATTTTCGGGTGACTTTTGACGATGTTTTTACGTTTATCGAGGCTCTGACGAAGTCGTTAATATTCCTCGATCACACCATTGGAAAGAGCACGAAATTACGAGTCCAACGGTATCGGCCTTTCATATGTGAACCTTTTTATTTTGAACCTTTTTCATCCCTGTTTGAACCTTTAGTAATAATAAACCTGGTCCATATTAATTAAGGGTTATATAATAAATTTGGCATATAATAACTAGAACCATGCTCTAGCCCAACGGCTAGAGTCATTGGTTTCTACCCAAGATGTCCCGTGTTCGAATCTGCTGAGGGTATTATCCCCTCATATCCACGTCAGCGCCACGTGGCTTGCCACGTCGGATGACACGTCAGCTAGTGGGTCCCACCTGCTGACGTGGCAGCTGACACGTGGCCGACCCGATCCTGACCCGGCCCATGACCCGACCTGACCCGGCCCACAACCCGACCAGACCCGGCTGTTGACTGACGGTCAACCACCGTTGACCGGTGGTCCGGTGGTGGTTGACCGATGGTCCGACGGTGGTCCGGCGGTGACCGCCACCGTTGACCGTCGTTGGCCACCATTGACCGCCTCCATTGACCACCATTGACCAGTGGTTGACCGGTGTTTAATCGGTGTTGATGGTCATTGATCAGGCGTTGACCGGCGTTACAAGGATAACCTACTAAACTTTTAGGAATCCAAATTACAATTATAACCATATATGGTATCTTCCCTAAAATATATAAAGAATAATACATTCCATATTATATCTCTTTGCCATTTGCATCCTTATCTCCAAGTCAGCAGCATTAACCATCAGCAGTATTAACTTTTCTTCTAGCAGTATTAACTAACACTGGCAGTACTAAGTTTGTACTGGCAGTACTAACTCCATTAGTACTGTTAGTTATACCTTGGCAGTATTAACTCTTGATGAAGATTTATTCCCAACAATCCTCCCCTAAACTTGTGATTTAGCCTCTAATCTCAAGTTTCTTCTAGATTAAATCTTCTTGTCTTCTGATGATGATTCTTTCAAACACTTATCTACTTCTTCACTTGTGATCTGATGAACTTTAGTAGTTCATATGCTTGTGTGCTTTCTTGATCAACCTCCAATCTCTTACTCAGCATCTTTGATATCATTTCTTGACTTAGAGGATACTTCTTTTCTGTAAGCATATGTATGGCAATTCCATTTTGCATCAGCAGAATGTGAACTCCACAGAAATCACATAAACTCCAACTTATCAGATTATACTCATTCTGATTCATCCATATTTCACTCTCCTCATCAGGCTCAAAAAGTGTATGCAAGTCTCCCCACAGCATTAAATCATATCCTTCTGGTTTTGAGGAACTATACCTTTCTTTGACCAGCCTGTATAACTCCACTACATCTTGTCTATCAAAATCATATAACATCTCACTCAGAATCTTGTAGTTCTTTGAGCTTCCATCTCCTCTGATGATTTTGTAATACATGAAGTTTTCTGACAAAGTGTAAGTCTTCCAATCCACAATTGGATACTTTGTAGATAGAGACTCAACATCTACTGCAACATCTTCTCTTGGAACTATATCTAAATAATTTTTAAGTTCTTCTTTCTCATCATCTTGTTCCACCTTTTGTTTCTTAGCAGTACTTCTTGTTCTTCTTCTAGGAAGATATTTCTTCCTCTTTCCTGTAGTCTTCTTAGAGGTATCTTTCTCAATTTGTTCTTCTTCAATTTCTTGAAACTCAGCAGGCTTCTTCTTTTCCTTTTCAATTTCCAAATCCATAGGCACAAAGTTATGATTGAAATCCCATACCTTTTCAAAAATTGGCCTAATCTCATCATAGCTCATTCCTTCAAAGTCTTTCATCTTGTAATTACTTTGATTCTTCAAGTAGACAATCATGTTCTTCCTTGCTTGAGCTTCTGACTTAGGTTTATTCTTCAAATCCCAATACTTTTGAACTGAAGGATCATTCCAATCAATATCCTTAGTTGTCTTAGGTTCAGATGTAGCTCTTTCTTCATCCAATGCTTGCTATCTCTTCATCTCTTGCTATTTGAGCTCTTTCCTCTTCATCAACTTGTTCTTGTAATCTGATAACTTCTTCTAAACCCAGTCTCTTGTTCCAATAGCTTCTTGGACTTTTTCTCAGGCTCTGGTTCAGTCATGATTGCTTTTCCTTTATAATTTCTTGTCTCTTTACCAGCAGTACTAAGTGATTCACTAGCAGTTTATTATCATTAAAGGACAGTAACTAATTTCAAATGCCGGCATACTATCGTTCTGGTTGTCTTTCTTCGCAGTATCTGAACAACATCTACACACCTTCAACACTTGATGAAAGTAGTGTTAGGTTCTTCATCTATCCTCCCCTGTTTGGAAGAATCATCTTCTTCATCCTCTAAAAGCATAACCCTTGCTCTCTTCCTTGCTTTCCCAGTCTTGACTTTAGACTCCAACTTCTTAATCCTGAGAATAAGCTTAGTGAATGCAGCACTATAAGTTTGCTTTGTCCTCTTCAAATCATCCTCAAAGACTCCAATCTTTCGATAATTTTTGTAACCAAAATTCATCAATTCTATTTAGTTTCAGGCTACCCTCCATCACTTCCATGTAGTGAACAACATGGAGAGGTGATTCATTGGGTGATGAAACATGGTACTCTACATCAGGTGAAGGTTGAGGTTCAAAGGTAGGTGCAGTGGAAGGTTCAGATGATAGTGAAGGTGCTGATGTGATCCTTAATGGTAAAGATGAAGGTGTAGGTGAAGTAAGCATAGTAGGAAATAACCTAATTTCTACCCATGTATATCCTTTGGTAAGCCTCCTCATGTTGCTAAAAACCTTTTTATTTAAGAAGGGACATGAATGGCTAAATGTGTCTAAGGCTGTTTCTTTTGCATATCTAAGGCAGAATTTAAATAAACCTAGGAAACATTAAAAACTATGGTGCTTCCAAGTTGTGACCATATGTTCAAAGATCATCCTAGAGAAGTTGTAATTCCTATTTGTTGCTAAGCAGATAAGCGTAATAGCTATGTTACTACTAAATTGCTACTAAGCAGTCTTCTTAGGGCTAAGACAATGAAGTAGAGTATGTATAAGAAACCTCCATTGAGGTGAGAAAACACCCTTCTGAAAAGTTAACTTATCTGAATCTGTTTGTTACCCCATGATGCAAGCTGCTCAAAATTCTCTGAGATGGAATAGAAGTGATACCATCAGATCTTCCAGCTTGAGATGTCTTCATTAAGAGAGCTTTCAGTGATAGTCTTGATTGGCCATCAATGATAGCAGTGATTGTTACCTTCCCATCAGTGTTAGTAGAAGCTTCAGCAGTTCTCCAAAATTGTTTGATGAATGAGACATAGATTTTTGGCTTCTTAGTAAGAGCATAGCTGATATAGGAAGTCAATAACTTGATGAAATCCCTCACTCCCTATAGACTTTTCTAAGAACGCAGCCATATTGTGCTTATTACAAAATTCCAAACTAGCCATGAGTAAAAAGGTGATTAATTATGTGGGATATGATCGTTTAGGAAAGTATGAAGGCTGGAGAAAGTTAATTGAGATTATTTAGAGAAAACGTAGAGATATGGTTTGACCGACTTAAAGAAATTTAAGTTTATCGTGAGTAAATCAAGCGAATATATAGAAAGATCACGAAAGTCCAATTAGTCAAACCCTATATCGTAGGTATTTGGCAGAAATATCTCAATGGCTCTATTTATTAATGAAAAATTTTGTTAGGGCTCAAACAGTACTAACGGTCATCCAGCAGTACCAAATTTGGTCTAGCAGTACTAAAATAAGCCTAGCAGTATTAACTTCTCCACCAAAAGCAGTACAAACTCCAAACTTGTGTATCATTCAAAAATAGCTTCACACAATCTCTCTTTCTGTTTTTAAGCTCACATTTTATCTCTCAATTCTTTTAACTCACTTTGCACTCTGTCTGTTTTTCACACATCTCTCTATCTGTTTTTAAGCTCACCAATTCTCTCTATTCTTTTGGCTCACAAATTCACACAAAGTATAGTTTTTGGCAAACTACACCCATTAACGAATTGAGTAGTCTTTACCTATAGATGTTTGTTTGGACTAAGCCAGATGCTTCATTGTAAATACAAGGTGCATTGATAACCATAAGTGTTTTGAGTAAACATATCACTATCAACGGATTAAAGTGTCTTACCAGTAGACCGGTTACCTTCCTGACTAGCCAATTCTTGATGTCTATAAGCACTTGGTGAACGATGACCATAGAAAACTAATAAGTTAGTTTTCTTGGGGACCAAAGCTCATTACTGGAGCTTGGTTCTGCCTTATTGCATCAATGTAATAATATTTGTTGAAAACACAATGATGCACCATTGGGTTTGATGGGTCTCCAAACCCAACATGCTGAGGGCTTAACACATTAAATCCCCTTGCCCGACAGTAAATATTAGATCTAAATGCCTACCAGTATTAAACCTTTGATTATAACACCTTTTAGTTAAATGCTGAGTTCTTTTGTAAAATGGCTTAGTGAACAGTTGATGTGCTTGATTTTGAAAATATGTCCTTGGTCTAGCACAATGAATTGTTGATTTGGGGTGAGCAGTATAAAAAGGCCTAACAGTATTAAAAGACCTAGCAGTACTAAAAGGTCTACCAGTGTTAACAGACCTAACAATATTAACAGGCCTTGCAGTATTAAAAGATTTTAGGCCAGTCTTCATTAAGACTGCTCTTGGAGCCATATGTTTGTGTGCACTGGGATGAGAGGTTTTAGAATAGTAGTCATTATCCTTTTTGTTATAATTATTTCCACTTACTATTCTTTTCCTCTGTTGGTTAGGACAACTGTATTGAATGTGATCAAAACTTTCACAGATAAAACATGCTTTGTTATTAAATACAAAGTTACATCCTAACTGATTGGATTTTTGACCATTCCAATTCCTTTGGTTTCCCCTAGGTCTTTGTGACCTGTACATCTCAGCATACTTCACTGGCTTCCTAACTGGTTTTTCTATTTTAGCAGCAGTAGGAATAACAGTTTTCTTTTCAGACTTAGTCTTAGACCCATCTTGTTCCTCATCATCTAACACCCAATCCTCAATAATTGGAGCATCATTATTCTTCCTAACTTTCTTAGGTTCTACTTCACTAACATTCTTACTAGTGTTAGACCCACAACCTTCAACAAAGCTACTTTTTACCTGTGATTCTTGTTCTTTTACCAAAGACTTATCAGCATATCTAACTGTCCTTTTAACTGGTTTTTCTATTTGATTGACAGACTCTACTGATTAGCATGATAGAAAAACTTTTCTTTCCCAATCTTTTTCAACCTAAGTGGAAACTCAAAAACTAGTTTCAGTGTCAGTCAATTGATGTTTTTTATTTGGGTTTTCCAAAGAGTCACAATAATTCTCCTTAATTTATCTGACTCTTTATCACAACCAGTGTAGGCTTTAAACTAGAATCCATAGGAACCATACTCATTAACCTCAGTTCTTTGAATTCTCAAGACCATGAATAAGATAAGTCTAAAAGAGTTTGTTGGTCTATTAATAATCAAAGATAGTAGGGAGGAACAACATTATAACCTACTCCTTTCTTGCTTTTGTCAGTTATCTGACTTTCTAACATTTCATTTAAGTCTTTAGCAGATTTATCAAACTTTACAATCTTAAAATCAACTCCCTCCTTTTCTTGTTTAACTTTTTCAAGCTTAGTCCTAAGTAATCCCAACTCATATTCTTTGCAACCTACACTTCTTTTAAGTAGAGCAATTTCCTCAGAGAAAAGAACTTCATGCTCTTTATATTTAACAATTTGACCTTTTAAAGTTGCTAAACCTATTTTGTATGTAGCTGCTTTAAAATCAGTATCACTTAATTAACAAGCAAATCATCATACTGTTTTTTTAGAGCTTCATAGTTTTTTAGATAATTTTTTGAACAAGATTTTTCATTTTTTACCTCAGAATCTGAGAATGCCATGAGAGCCATGTTTGCCTGAATCTCTTCCTCTGCCATGTCACTCCAATCAAAGCCAGCACCATCTATAGCACACATTGCCTTTTCAGAAGCATCTTTAATCTTTACAGTCTTTGTTGAGCTACCTTGATTCCAATTTCTGTTGTCTTTACTCCTAGGTGCTCTGCATTCCCTGGCAAAATGTCCCATTTTATGACAGTTGAAACATTCTACCTTTGATTTATCATATCCAGCAGTATTGCTTCCATCAATGATGATTTTCCTTCTAGTTCTCTGATAGAAAACTTCTTCCTCATGCTTAGTAGTGCCATATTCCACTTTAAATCCATTTCTTCCAAATCATCATCATGAAGTTGCTCAAGGTCTTCATGAACTAGTTGAGACCCTTTTGGTTGAGTGGATAGAAAGGCATATACTGTGGCATCACTAAAGCTAGCAGTACAAGTTTCAGTACTGGCAGTATTAACCTTTGTGGTAGCAGTACTAACTTCAGGGTTAACAGTATTAATATTATTAGTACTGCTTGCACCTGAAGTAGTTACAAATGCCAAGTTTTTATCATCATTGCTTGCACCAGCAGATTTCTTAACCTTCTGTTCAACAATTTAAAATTGTTGTACAGATCATCCAAACCCATAGTATCAAAATCAGGTTTGTTCATCCAAACTACAACATGTGTATCCCATTCAGAAGGAACTCTTAAAAATTTTACATTTAGATCTTCTGGAGGAGTAACCACACCCAGAATTGCCAATCTAACTAACAAGCTTTATGAAGCTTGTTAAAGATAGAACAAGAGCTTGAAGCACTAAATTTTCATACTTTAGTTGTCAACATAGCTTCTGTGTCTTCTTTGTTGGCTTCATTGCCTCCAATCAGCTTTTTAATTGCAGGCAAACATTGAATTGAGCATCAACATACTGGTTGAAGGTAATGATGTGTTCATTGGGCATGCCATGAGAGTAGACTTCTTGCCTTACATCATTCTTTTTACATGCGTTTCTTCAATAGAGCAAACAACATCTTTATTGTTGTTGATGTACCACTTTCTGGTGGTGTTGTTACAGGAATAGGTACCCATGAATTCCCATTCTCTATGACCTCCCATAGAGCATAATCCTAGATCTGAAAATACTGTTTAATCCTGATCTCCCACATCTCATACTCCCCGAGTTTGAGCATGGGAAGCTTAGCCAAAGCATTGTTCTGTGTATTCTCTAACTCCATTACTTCTAGATCAAAGTTTCTTAAAGCACAGGCTCTGATACCACTTGTTGATCCCAAGCCTTGATCGATTCTTTACCTTGTAAAGTGTATGTTACCTTGGATGAATCCAAAATAACAATGGTAGAGACTTTGTTTGTATATCAAAGTGTATGCGGAATCTACACTTCAATACTCTAGAAGTATTAATCAATGAAACAGTACTAAACAATGAACAATGAATAAAACATAAAATGCTTCAATATTATTAGATCAATACTACAAGTACTCTTGCTTAGTACTAGGGTTTACAACCTTGAAGCTATATGTTCTTTCTCTAAGATGTATATATGTCTCTTATATATATCAAACCTCTGACCTAGATCTGCCTTTATACACCACAAGGAGTCAATGTTCAAGATAACTACCAAACATTTAGGATCAATTACAATTATAACATATACGTATCTTCCAGAAATATATAAGATATACATTCCCATATTTATCTCTTTGCATCTTATCTTCCAATCAAAGCAAAATTAACCATCAGCAGTAATAACTTTTCTTCTAGGCTTTATAACAAACCCACTGCAGTAACTAAGTCTGTACTCGCAGTACTAACTCCATTAGTACTGTTAGTTATACCTTGGCAATATTAACTCTTGATAAAGATTTATTCCCAACATTAGTCATAGAATTAGCCCTAAGCACTGCCTATCCCTAAAAGCCTAACAATGCTAATGCAGAACTAGTAATAGGAAGAAAGATATTCATAAAAACATGAACACTCTACACTTCCATTGATGTTTGCCAATACTTGGTTTAAATCTCATTGAGTTCTGCTTATGAGCCCCAACACAGACTTTTTTGCTTAACAAAACAGCTAATTTATTTCTCGAGAGGCTGGCAACAAACCTTAAAACGACCCATTCACATGTTAAGAACCATTCTTTGCTTTTTTTTGTTTTTATTTTTTATTTTAGTACAACGCCCTAGAATCTTTGTGGCTGCTAACAAATCCAACTCTAAGATTCTCCATGTACTCAGCGATGAAGCAAGATCTATTTGTTAAGTACAAAAATATCTTTGTATTGATAGTTATCTATTTCCTTTTGTGTAAGCTTCAATCCACTCTAAATACGAGTGATCCCACTTATGGGAATGCAGCCCTTCTTTAGTTTTACTATAAGGAAACGGTCATATAGATTGGTATATTCCTAAATTTTTAGCCAATTAGGTTAAAAAACTATGTAAATTCTTTAATATTTTTTCTAAAAATTAATGTTTATGTTTGCCTGCCTCAATATTTTGTTTTTGTATTCACAGGTTAATTTCGTACATTAGCAAGTTACTATCGTAATATAAGAATATGGATGAGGCGACACGGCAATAATAAACGTAACTATGAAGTTATCATTGCGATAGATGATTCTAGTAGCATGTCAGAGAATAATAGTGGGAGTGTTACTATTGAAGCTTTAGTCACTGTTTGTCGTGCAATGTCCTAATTAGAAGTCAGGAATTTGGCAGTTGTGAGCTTTGGTAAAGAGGGAAATATTCAATTACTACATGACTTTGATCAGCCTTTTACAGGGGAAGCTGGAGTTAAGGTTAGTATTCAGAAAGTGTGGATGTCTTGATCCTGTTTACTTTTTAATGAGAGCTGAGTTTGGTTTTTAACAGGTTCAATATAATAAAACTTAGAAAAGAAGAAACGTGTTACACTCTTTTAAAATGAAAGTTAAAATTCAAATATAATTTAATTTTTAAATTTGATTTAAATGGAAATTTGGTTTGAATCTCAGTTTCGAGAATGTTTTATGTACAATGTAGTGTCCCAATAAGAAGCAGTTTCATCTGAACACTTAGAAAAAGGATCCTAACACCTCTAATTGATTTATTTGCAACAAGATCTATTCAAACCTATGATTATGAAGATAATCAGTAACTGTATTAACTAAGCAATTCCAAACACCGTGTAAACAATCAAGTCTAGTTGGATTTACCTGAAACAATCTTTGTCCAAAAGTTTCTGATGTTTGCTGATAAAAAAATGTATATGATTTTAGTAATAATCTTAACATTAAATTAATAATATTTTAGAAGTTTTGTAGTTAACCCTATTTTTTCACATTCTGATGTAGTATCAAAACCAGTGAAATGGTCTCAGATGGAGACTAATTATGTAAATTAACATATCAGTAGATGGTGTTCACCTTAGAGTTTTGAGTATCCTAAAACTATTTCGTCGATTCTGTCTAACCTTACTTGCTAAGTAATAAAAATGTCACTTTGATTGTCCGTGTTCTGAAACAACGGTAATATACATGAACGTATGCTGTTGGCTATATCCATAACGCTGTCCAGTCCGTCGCACATTCATAACGTCTTTTAGTATTTAATTGATGGCAATATGCATTACTATAAGCACTGTCCCTTGGCTTGGAGCGAAATATTGCCAGGATTTCTTAATCACAAAGTTATTGGTGTTTCAAAACTTCTTCTTGTTTTGTGAAGGAAAATCAGTAACTCACGACTAATCATTGTTTTTAAAGTCCTTTCCTGGATAACGCCCTTAACTCTCATTTGTAGTTTACTTAGCTTCTGAAGATAGCCATATTATAATATCATTTCCACAAAAGGTCTTTTAGGTCCCATTTTATGCGAATGAAAGCAGATACATAGGACAAAAGAACTTGCAGGAACAGCAAGCAAAGAAGGTTAGTACCCTATTTTCTATCTTTAGTATAATGGCACCAATGATCAAGTTAGTCTCCTGCTACACTAAGTTGAACCTGAGATGCGTTGAAGCATTCCAAGTTATCCTGACATAATAGAATAGAAACAAAATGGTTCACAACACATCTTATGGTTGTATGCGTGTGCATATATTTTCTAAAAACATTAAGTATCAGCATCTAAAAAAGGATATGGATGCAACTATTTCCCCGAGTGTAAGAAAAAAGGCGAGAAGTAAAAGAAAAAGGAGAGGTATGATCAATTATATGTTATGCCGCATGTTTATATTTTATTCTTTTGTGTTGTTAGTTCCAGTTTAATGACGGATATTTATCATGCAGCGCGTATACGTGGTTATCAATCACCTAAGATGTCAAATACCCGCATTTTCAGTACTGTTAAAACATCATGTTTATTTTAACACGCGTCATAAAGATGTTGTGAAAATGAAGGCATAGAAAAGGAACCATTAACCATAGCTTTTAATCTGTAGGGTGACAATTCAAGAATGCATCTCTTCGTTCATATAACTTCTACACAACCTGGCTCCATAAATATACAATTGCTTTGTTCAAGAACAAATGAAGCTGAACAATGCCAGAGTAATGAACCTCTCGATATAGAACTTGAAAGAATCCAAAAAGAGCGAGAACAAGTTACAAAATTACACAAAGAAAAGGTCTCTTTTTTTCTAAACAAACACGTTTATGTATACTGTTCTCTTAATTGCTGCATAACACGAGTTTGTTTATATGTAGAAACTGATGCTCATTACCGAATGTGAAAAAGAGATTGCGAAGATACGAAAAAAATATGATGCAATAATCAGTGAATCAGAAATGAGTTTAAGAGATCAACTTTAGATATTGGAAGACTACCATGAGCTTGTCAATGCCAATAAACTATTGGCCGAGTTTATTATACATCATTGTGACTAACACTCCTTAAGTATGGATGGAACAAACAAAGGTATCTACTCATCCTTTATGAATATTTAAATTATCGAAACAGAGTTTCATTGTGTATAGTTCTTTTGTTTTATAGATACAAGCTCAATTGCAGCTCCTCGAGTACCTATGATATGTGAGAAATCACATATCCTTATTATATCCAAAATGGCCCTTAAATGATCCAAAATAAGCAAAAATATGCTTGTCTTTATGTAATTTTGTTGTTTTGATGTGTATGGTACGATAGTGGCAAAAATCCAAGAAAAACGTCAAAGCCTGGACAAACATGGACACGGGAACGAAAAGAGTGCAAAAGAGCCGGAAGATTGCTATCAATGGTCAACAAAGTTAACCCTTGGTCAACATTGGTCAACCACAAAAAGACAAAATCTTCAAAATACCCAAAATACCCTAAATGTTAAACCTAATTTAACCCAAAAGTCCCTAAACCCTAACATTCGTTATCTCTTTTATACTTAAGAGATAACGGTCGTTATCTCCTTATAATAAACCAAGCCCTTTTCACCCGGCCCATTCCATTTTCTTTTATCCCTGGCCCAAGTCAACCCTCACACGCCCTGTGGTCAAACAAAGATATAAAAAGAAAGAGGGCGCGGGAAATTCCATTTGTTACTATTCATTGTCTCCTCCGATTTACCTCGCGTCAAAATCATGGGGTAAATCCAAATTGAGGACGTGGCTCAACAATTCAAGTGACAAGGTACGATGTGGCAGAGTTTAGACATCACAAAAGCTTCATTATTGGTCAAAGTGCACAAGAAAGTGAACCCGCGAAAAGATGAAAAAACACGCCAATGATTGAGATTATTGCACTAAATCAAGTGCAAAAGAAGCACAAAGGGTCTGACACACGAATCCACTGGCAACCCGGTACTCATCAAATCAATCCATTGTGAAAGATGGGTATCCCAATAATAAAAGGAATAAAGGTGTAGATCAAAAGAGCGTGTAACTAACTTGAGGACCTAGAAGGCTTCTTCTCAGCTATAAATACAACATCTCCACGCTGTACAAAAGAGAGAGTTTTTTTTAGTTAGTAGCTTTATTACTATTAAACTTATTAATATCAATTCCGTTTCCACTTATTGTAATCTCTATTTCAAAAGTATGTAATTCAACTTATTAGTAACTGAAAAGTATAGCTTAAATTTCCACAATCTGTTTTACAATTAATGTTTTATATTTGAAAAAGCATTTATATATTGGTTGCATAAGCTCTACTTGACTTTAAGCTACTAAAGCTCCATAAGTAAGTTCATAAAAGTCTTTATCATCCCTTAAAATGGATGGCTCTGATGATTAAGAACATGAAATAGTGCTTGAGGGGGTCAAGCTTAGGAGTAGACTAGGATTTTGATAAAATCCTAAGCTACCTTGGATAACTCTAAGTGAGAATTCGCCTCTGTTTACTGAGGAGTAAGGACATCTCTTCATTTTCTTTTGTTAGTAATTTAGCATTAGTTAAAATCTGTTTTAGTTTAATTTTGCTAATTAGCTTATTGTCTGCTTATTTTAGTTGTTATTTGCTTAATCTTGCTTATCTTAGTGGTTAAATGTTTATTTGAGTTGTTCAATAGATAAGCCTTTCTGTCATAATGCTTACATTTTCTTAAATAATTTCATAAAAAGCCAAAAATAGTGGCATTAGCTTATAGTTTCTTGTTTTTCTGCTATCCAGCCTTTTAAATTTAGTTCATATGTTTGTTAGTAGCCTATTTAAAATCATAATTTTAAAGTTTATATTCTGAATTTCAATTCTATAAGCTTTAAATGATGTTTAAGGATTTAAGGGGGTGTTTGGGACAAGCACTAACTAAGGTTAGTACTGCTTGAGTCCACTTGCTCTTTTGGATTCATTTTTAAACTCAATTTCAAAGTTTATAGAAGAAGGATTTAAGGTGTTTGTTAGGTATAATCTAATTTCTACAGGTTTTTGAGTTGCTAGATTTAATCTGTTAGCACTTATCAGTTCATTATCATCCTGAGGCATCAAGTCTGTTTTAACTGTTAGATTTGCTTTAGATAACTCTTAGTTTTATGATTTAAAAGATGTTATAAATTAGATTGTAGTCTGCATAGTTATTTCAAGTTTTAGAGTTAAAAGTGCATGCTCGCCAAGAAAAACAAAAAATAGCCATTTTTAATCTTAATTTTCAGTAGGTAAAAGTGGTTTTTAGCTTTTCAAATTAGGTTTACAAGTAGCTTATAGGTTACTCTACATTAGTTTAAACTTGTTTTTCAATAATTAGCTTATTTGATAAATATTTTAGCCTTAATAATCAGCATGGATCATATTTTCAAAACCAAAAGTACTAAGTGTTCTAAGTACAATAAGCAGTCTTTCAAGCCACTTTTTCATTGAGTAATTGATTTTCAAAATGATTTTTAAAAACTGTTCTATGTGGCTTTTTGGTTAAGGTTTAATATGGTATAAGCTAGAAAGTCATAAGGATCCATTAGCTTATAGGATCAGTTCCCACCAAAGAGCTTATTTGAGATTTTTAGCTTATTATTTGTACATTTAGCTTAATCATGGCTTTCAACTTGTTTTGTTAGGTTAATATAAGGTGTTTGTGGCTTATTAGGTTAGCATAAGCTTATTTTAGCTTGTCATAAAAAATCCAAATATATAAAATCAGTAGCAATTAGCTTTTCATGAAACTTTTCTTTGCTTATTTGTATTTCAAAATGACATTTCTCCTCATTTTAAGTAGCTTTTAGGTCCAAGCTTTAATAGGAATAAAGCTTATCTTCGATAAGGTTTATGTCTTTGACTAAAATAAAGCTAAAGTCAGCACTTTGTCTGTTCTAAAATCTGTGGTACCCCATGAATGCTTATTAAGTTTTTTAGCTTATGGCTTTTGATTTTTGCTTAATTCCTGCTTAGTTTTGCTTAATAGGTTAGTGGTAGCCTTTATAGTTTAAGATTAAGCTTATTTAGTTTTTTCTAGTTTAAGTCATTTAGTGAAAAAGCTCAAAATTCTTTTAAGTCATTTCTGTTTGTTCTATAAGTTGTTTTTCAGCTTATTTCTGATTTTGAAAAAAGTTGTTTTTACAAAATAAGCTTATTATAAGCTGTTTAACAAATTTGCTTTTTAAAGTTTTTTGCAAAATATAAAAAAAGGGGAAGATGGAAGTCGGGGGTGAGCAAGACTCGAACCCCCGACCTCAACATCCTCAACCCTTTTAAAGCCTCACACTCCCACACACAAACCATCTCACCCTTGGGTCTTTTTCGGTATAAGATTGCAAAATTAATCCTTTATATACATTTTAGCACTTTTAGTACAATAAACTGTTTTAGCTTATTTCACAGCTTATTTGATAAGTTTGTGTTTCCCAACTTATTTTCTTAGATCCACATTGTTCAAGCTATTATCATATTTTTTTCAGATTTTTTATAATCGTTAGTATTTTTTCTATTTAATTTTCTTTAAAATGGTTTTTAATTCATAAAAAATAATAAAAAAGTCAAAAAAATATAATTCTTTTTTAGAAAATTTTCTTTTATCATATAGTTCCTAGGAAAAATAGTTTTGCTTCCGTAGGTTTAATGTTGCGAAATTTATTTTTTAAAGAACAAGATTCATGTCCTTCACAGTTTTCGTCTTTTTAAGCTCATTCAACTCCTTTTTTGTTCTAGTTTATAATATTAACTTTTTAGATTTTTTTTTTTTTTTTAATTAGAGTCTATTAAAATGATAAATTCTTTTAAGATTATTTGGGAAAAATTAGGTTTTTTAATCAACAATTTAGGGTTCCGTTTTTCATTTTTATGCTAAAATAGTTTACCTTTAGTAGTTTTTAAGTATTTTGCCATTAATTTTCCCCCCCACGTAGTTTTTAGAAAACCATTATCAATCTTATCCCATTTAAGCATCGATTCTGAAAACGACTCTCAACTTTCAATTGCTTTCCTCATCGGATTAACGACCCGGGAAATCATACTTCTGGAGTACTATAAACTGAGATCTTTTGATTCCTACCTTCTTTTTTCAATATTTATAAGTATAATTTTTATATATTATTTACTATAAATAAAGAGTTTAGTCAGAAGTGCTCCAAGTTTTTTAGGCCTCTGCGGGGAGATTGTTCTACGATTGTTGAAGCCGTTTGAAAATTTTTGTTTGAAGATCCTTCCAAGAGAAGTTATTTTGTTTATTTTCATATAAAAAATACAAAAATATTTTTCATTTTCTTTTATTAGTATAATTAAAATATAAAACCAAAAATCTAAAAAAAAAGAAAAACCAAAAACATAAAAACATTTTCCATAAAAAGAAAAAAAAATTCACCAAGTTGGTAAAAGAACACCAACAAATAATACTTTCAATTGAAGTATTATCCATCAATAAGTTCCCGAACCAAAGATCAAAAACTTGCCTTTTGTGTCTCTTGCGACGTACGGCTCACCTTTAAAAGTTAATTCTTTTAAAGAGTTACCGAGAAGCAAGTTGATTATTAGGTTTAAGTGTCTTATCTCATTGTCCGTATTTAAAATTCATTGTTAAAATACCAAAAAAAATTAGTATAAATTTTCTTTTTACATTTTAGTGCATGCGCACTCGTTCTCAATCTCGTAATTCTAACCGTCAACAACAACAAGTCAATCCGACTTTTGTTGAACCATTCAATCTTATTGAACCTATTCCCGTAGTTACAATGGATGATAATCGTACTATGGCTCAATTGCTTGAAGCACCCACCGTGGGTTACGAGGATGCCATCGTTGTGCCCAAAATTACCGTGGACAACTTTTGAGCTAATCACGTTTTTGCTACCCTCTTTTAAAACAAACAATGCTTCGGACAGGACAAAGAAACCCCATGCTAACATCCGTTATTTAACAAGAACACTTCTACGATGGAAGTTCCCGAACTCCGAGTACGTCGTAAAGCTTATGCTTTTTCCATTTTCCTCACGAGTGCAGCCCGGATTTGGCTTGAAAAAGAACCCCCTCGATCGATTCTAACATGGGATGATCTTGTTTCGAAATTCATCAACAAATTTTTCCCTCCTTCCAAAACAACAAATCTTCAAAATGAAATCACGAGATTTCAACAAAGATTTGATGAAACTTTCTACGAGGCATGGGACCGATTCAATGATCTTCTTCGAGCATGCCCACATCATGGATTTTCGGAGTTACATCAACTCGATACTTTCTATAATGCTTTGAACTCTAATGATCAAGATTCATTGAATTCCGCCGCGGGTGGTAACTTTTTAGATAAAATGCCTCGTGATTGCCTAAGAATCATTGAAAGCAAATCCAAAGTTCGTAATTCACGTAACAAACCGGTTGTTGCAAAAGTGAGTTCGAGCAGTTCTACCCCCGGTATTTCTCCCGATGTTGCTGAACTTAAAGATATGGTGAAAGCTTTACTTCTCGAAAAGAAAAACCAAACCCAAGCTCTCACTCCCGTCAAAGCGGTCGAGGAAAGTTGTGTTACTTATGGTGGTACTCATTCTTACCAAAATTGTCCCACCACCGATGGCAACATTTATCGTGACAATATTCAAGAGTATGTTTCCCAAGTAGCAGCAGCTAATTTCAATCAAGGAAATTCTAGTTACCGAGCCCCAATTGCTAATCAAATTCAACCTCCCGATTTTCCTCCCGTTCAAAACAATCAAAACAACTAAGGAAATAACCAAAACCGGGGAAATAGTTACAACCAAGATTCCACTTACCAACCCCCAGTTAACCAAAGCCAAATTTACCGAACTCCAATTAATCAACCCGCAGTTCACCAAACTCAACCTTACCAAGCTCCAGCTCCGCAAACACAAGGTGTGTCGAAAGATGATTTTCAAAATTATGTCAAAGATAATGATGCAGTGATGAGAAATATGCAGAATCAAAATCAAAATTTGCAAATCCAAATGACCAATTTAACAGACATGATTTCCAAGTTTGTGAATTCCAATACCGCTTCTACTTCAGGTTCAAGGACACTCCCTAGTAACACCATTACTAACCCGAAGGTAGACTTGAAGGGTATTACCACCCGAAGTGCTGTTGCTTATCAAGGACCCACGATTCTTACTACTTCTTCACCTCCTAAAGTAATGGAGCGTGAAACCGAGGTGACAAAGGACACGGTGCTTCCTACTAATAACAAAAGTACCAAAGACGTCCAACCTCTAGTTGTCCAAGTTCAATCTCAAGTACCAAATTCTGAGCCCGTTGTTGATCCCATTAGTGCTCTGAGGCCTAACCCAAAACCGTCAATTCCATATCCTTCGAGACGTAATGATGAAAAGCACCATGAAAAAGCTAACGACCAAGTTGAGAAATTCTATAAAATCTTTCAAGATATGAGTTTCAAAATTAGTTTAGCGGATGCTTTGATTCTTATGCCAAAATTTGCCTCAACTCTTAAAGCCTTAATTGGAAACAAAGAAAAGTTAAGTGAAATGGCTAGAACTGCCTTTGAATGAGCATTGTTTGGCAGTTATCTCAACATTCCCCGAAAAAACTTAGAGACCCTGGCAAATTTCTTATACCATGTGATTTTCCCGGAATGGATGAGTGCTTAGCCTTGGCCGATCTTGGCGCTAGCATAAATCTCATGCCATTATCCGTGTGGAAAAAGCTTTCTCTTCCTGAGCTCACTCCTACTTGTATGACTCTTGAACTTGCAGACCGTTCGATTACCAAACCGATCGGTATCGCTGAAGATTCTACCAAAGTACGAAAGTTCAAATTCCCGGCGACGTTGTAGACGTGACTTTGAATGCCGATCCCTGAGTCCTCTAATTACGGAGATCCGTCTTAAAGACCGGACGAGCTTTGATTGATGTTTACGAAGGAGAATTAACTCTTCATGTTTGGAAAGAAGCCATAACATTCAATCTTGACCAAACTTTGAGATATTATTCTAATTACGATGATATGACGGCGAACTAAATCGACGTTATTGAAATGGCTTGTGAGGAGTATTCTCAAGAAGTTCTTGTTTCCTCCGAGTGTGATTCGCAAGTGCAATCCCACTACCTATTATGACCCAATCATTTCTACATCTTCTCTGACTCTCACTCTTTCGGGATAGTGATTTTCTTCTTGAGGAAATTGATGCTTTTCTCGCTCTTGAAGATGATCTAACTTCACCGGATTTGATACTCTACAGACCCGGAAGGGGATATTCTACTTCTTGAATCATTTCTCAATGATGATCCATCACCTCCTCCCAACCAAGGAAATTATTTGCCTGAAATTCGAAAAGAACTTAAAGTTTGTGAAGCTAAAACTGATAAATCTTCAATCGATGAACCTCCCGAGGTCGAACTTAAGGACTTACCTCCACATCTCGAGATACACATTTTTGGAAGGTGACAACAAGTTGGCTGTCATAATTTCTAAAGACATGAGTGTCGAGGAAAAAGCCGCTCTCATAAAGGTTTTAAAGTTACACAAGCGAGCCATTACTTGGAAACTCTCCGACATCAAGGGTATTAACCCGGAATTTTGTACTCACAAGATTCTTATGGAAAGGACTAACAAACCACGCGGTTCAACACCAAATACGATGAAATCCAAAAATCTACGATATCATAAAAAGAGGTTAAAAAACTTCTTGACGATGGATTAATATTACCCATCTCGGATAGTCCTTGGGTAAGCCATGTACATTGCGTACCAAAAAAGGGTGGTATTACCGTTGTTGAAAATGATGAAAATGAATTAATTCTGTCTCGATTGGTTACGGGATGACGTGTATGCATTGACTACCGAAAGTTAAATGAAGCCACTCGTAAAGACCATTTTTGACTATCCCATTTATGACAAATGCATGAGAGATTAGCTGGAAACGAGAGTTTTACTATTGGTTTACTCGATGGTTTCTTGGGTACTTTCAAATTTCCATTGACCCTCCATGATAAAGATAAGACAACATTACATTCCTTACGGAATGTTCGCTATTACCGTCCGAATGCCTTTCGATTATGCAATGCATCGTGCACGTACAGAGGTAAATGATGGCTATTTTCATGATTGATCGAAAAAACGATGAAGTCCTTTATGGAACGAACTTTTTGATCTTTGGAATTCATTCGAAAACTGCCTCTCTCGTGTCAACAAGATGCGTTTCAAAGGTGTGAAAGATACCAATAAGTCTAAATTAGGAAAAGAGTCATTTTATGGTAAAGGAAGGCATTGTCCTTGGCCATAAGATTTCCAAAAAAGGGATTGAGGTTGATAAAGCCAAAATTGATGTGATTGCTAAGTTACCTCATCCCACCACCGTAAAGGGTGTTCGGAGTTTTCTCGGTCATGCCGGTTTCTACCGACGGTTCATTAAGGATTTTTCCAAAATTTCCCGACCGATGACTCATCTTCTTGAGAAGAATACTCCGTTCATTTTCTCCGATGATTGTATTCAAGCTTTTCAAACATTAAAGAAAAAACTTACTGAAGCTCCAATCTTGATTGCTCCAGACTGGGACCTACCCTTTGAGCTTATGTGCGATGCAAGCGACTTTGCCATAGGTGCAGTCTTGGGGCAACATCATGAAAAACACTTTAGGCCTATACACTATGCTAGTAAAACAATGAACGAGGCAGAATCACATTACACCACGACGGAGAAAGAAATGTTAGCCGTGGTGTATGCCTTTGAAAAATTCCGATCTTACCTCATCTTGAACAAAAGCGTAGTGTATACGGATCACTCTGCCCTAAAATATCTCTTTGCTAAAAAAGATTCCAAGGCAAGATTGCTCCGGTGGGTTCTCCTCCTTCAAGAGTTCGATTTCAACGTAATTGACACAAAAAGAGCCGAGAATCTGGCGGCCGATCATTTGTCCCGATTAGAAAACCTGTATGAAAATGTTCTCGACCCAAAGGAGGTGAATGAAAATTTTCCTCTCGAGACACTTAATATGGTGACTTCTCGTAGTGACTCAAGTACCCTGTGGTTTGTCGATTATGCAAATTACCACGCGGGGAATTTCATTGTTAAAGGGATGTCGTCTCAACAAAATAACAAGTTTTTCAAGGATGTTACACATTACTTTTGGGACGACCCCTTATTGTTCAAAATATGTGCGGATCAAATGATCTGGCGGTGTGTTGCATGCCAAGAAGCTGTTGACATCCTCACAGCTTGCCATAGTAGACCCAACGGGGGACATTACGGTGCCAACTACACCGCCAAAAAGGTTTTTGACTCAGGATTTTATTGGCCCACAATTTACAAAGATGCCCATGACTTGGTCACTCGATGTGACACTTGTCAGCGTCAAGGAAAAATTTCGCAGCGTGATGAAATGTCTCAAAATTCCATCTAAGTTTGTGAAATCTTTGACGTATAGGGCATAGATTTCATGGGGCCATTCCCGTCTTCACGAGGGAACAAATATATACTCGTGGCGGTCGACTATTTGTCAAAATGGGTTGAAGCGAAAGCGCTCCCTACAAACGACGCCCGAGTTGTTTGCAAATTTCTTAAATCTCTCTTCGCCTGATTCGGTGCCCCTCGTGCTATCATAAATGATCACGGAACCCATTTTTGCAATGACCAGTTTGCAAAGGTCATGCTTAAATATGGAGTTACGCACCGTCTCTCCACCGCGTATCACCCACAAACAAGTGGGCAAGTTAAGGTATTCAATCGTCGCTTGAAATGAATTCTTGAAAGGACCATAGGCGAAAACCGTGCCTCTTGGTCGGACAAACTAGATGATACACTCTGGGCCTTCCGTACAGCTTACAAAACACCCATCAGATGTACTCCATACAAGCTAGTGTACGGAAAGGCATGTCATCTACCGATCGAGCTCGAGCACAAAGCCTACTAGGCCTTGAAGCATGTAAACTTTGACCTTGAGACAGCGGGCGATCATCATAAAGTTCAACTCAATGAATTAAATGAGCTTCGTGATCATGCCTATGAGAACTCTTTGATCTATAAAGAGAAAACAAAGAGGATCCATGACTCAAAGATCAAAAACCGCGTTTCAATTTCGGTGAATCAAGTCCTCATTCTTTAATCTCGATTGAAGTATTCTTATGCAAATTTAAAATCCCCGTTGGTCCAGACCGTTCACCATTACCCAAGTCTTTCCATATGGCACCGTTGAGTTATCTCAAAACTCCGGGCCAAATTTCAAGGTGAACGGTCATCGAATTAAGCACTACTTTGGAGGGGACCATTAACACAATTGGTTGTCAAGACTCTCTAAAACCTTCCCAAGACAAATCGAATTCGGGGATTGGGTTAAGCTTAGTGACCCTAAACAAGCGCTTCGTGGGAGGCACCCCATGCTTATCCTTCTATTTTCTTTCTTATTTCTATTGTGATGTGAGGAGGCTTGTACTATTCCAATTTCTTGTTGTTTGTGCTTGTGATTTTTTATAGGATTGACCTAAAATTTTCTGAAGACTCTCGTGTTTGGTGTTTTGTCCCGGTCCACTCGAGCTTCCTAGCCTTTTGCCTTACCATTAGTTTGTGGGAAAATCCTATATCCTAAATCTTATCGATAACGTTTATCTTTAAGCATACTTAATAAGCGGCTTAGGATTTACGTAGAGACCCTTCTTAAAACATTGAGGACAATGTTTAATTCTAGTATGGGGGTCTATCGATTTGATTATGCCTGCAGCCGTTGTTCTTACATACCCCGTTTTCCCACAAAAAATTAAAAAATTTCAAAAATAAAATAAGTGTTTTATCATAATTTTGACTTTCCTACTAGGTAGAATAAGAATAAATTTTGACTCGATCGAGCGTGTTGAGCTCTAGCTTGTTCCTTAACTTTTAGGCTAAGCGTTCGCGGATTTTCGCGAAGAATGAAATATGATAGAATTGATTATGAGTTGAATGCTAAACAAGGATTAGTTGGAAATCTTAAGAGCTCATGTATGTAATTTGTGGCTTTTTCTCCTATAAGCTCCTAACCGGACTAATCATACGTGCTATTTTTGGAGATTAAACTTAAATCAACAATTTTTTATGTAATATATAGCAAAAATTTTAGTCTTAGTTCAATCTTATACTTGAATTTTTCAAAAAGAAGACTTCTCTATATAAAATATAAAATATATATAAAAAAATGATGAAAAACGAAAAAATATAATAAAATCTGTGGGCTGATAAAAGTTTACTGCCTCTTGCCGGCTCACAACCGATGTGGTAGTCTTCTAAAGAAAGCCCATAGTAAGAATAAAAATCCGAGACTGTTAAAAAAAAGTTTTGTGCATCTTGCCGCGTCACAACGTTGTTGCAGCAATTCTAAAAGGTCGAGTGTTTACAATTGCATATATGTAATTTTGGGGGGTTTTTTATTATGTTTGGAATTTAATTAATAGATATCTTTTTGTTACATTTAAATATGCTTTTGAACTTTGACTATTTTATTTTAAGTTTTTGATGTATATTACGGGGAAAACTTGTAGAATTTTTGAAACTAAGGTCTGGATGTTCCGATACTAGTCTTGTGGGGTGTCAAAAGCTTGGGCACTTAGTCGCTAAGGTTGGGAAATGTGCCGAGACGAACAGTCGCTACATGGGATGATCTCGCCTTTTCAAACTCATATTCTCGGGTAGATCGTGAGCATAGTATTTTTGCCATAACGTTGATCCATGGTTGTGATTCAAATTGCAAAGTCACCTAAGTTAATAATAATTGTCGGAAGTTGAAAGTTCACAAAATTGCAAATAGAGTAGTGTTAGCATCTTATCTGTATAATTAGCGGTGATTTCGTTTTTAGCTGGTTTGGAGCAAGTGAAAAGTTCAAGGACGATGAATTTATCCCTATTTGGGGGCATTCCTCGGTTCGTAATGCATCTTATCTATGATCTCAAAGGTTATGAAATAATGTAAGTCAGAAATTTTCTAGGTAATTCGCTAGAAATTTATATATATATACGATATTATATTTTTATATATATATATATATGCAAGGTTGGGATGTGCCGAGACGAAAGTCACTACATGGGATGATCTCGCCTTCAAACTCATTATTCTCGGGTGAAACGTGAAGCATAGTATTTTGCAAAACGTTGATCCATGGTTGAAATTCAAAAATAGCACATTCACCTAAGATATAATAATTGTCGGGAGTGAAAAGTTCACAAGTTGCAAATATGAGTAGTGTTAGCATTTTAACTGATATTTAGCGGTGATTTCGTTTTAAGCTTGGTTTGGAGCTAGTGAAAAGTCGGGGACGATGAATTTATCCTTTTTGGGGCATTCTCGGATCGAAATGCATCTTGTTCTATGATCCCTAACGGTTATGAAAATAATGAAAGTCAGAATATTCTAGGTAATTGCTGGAAATATTTATTATAATATATTTATATATCATATATATATATTTATATATATATATTATATTTTATACTATAATATATATATCATATATATTACATATATATACATTATACTATACATACTTTATAACATACATATATATATACATTCTTTTATATATATATACATATATATAAATGGGAACGTTTTGATAAATGGGGAAATGGGGTGTTTGAAAGGCTTGTGATTTACTTAATCTCCCCACAAAAGACTTGCTACTTTCCAAAGTTTAGTTTGGGGTAGTGTTTGAGGTATTTAGTTTTTAGGTATACTAATATTGCGTGAGGACTCGACAAATACGTAGGTTTGGGAATTTTTGATATGTGAGCGAAATCAATATCATTTTTTTATATCAAAAATGACCCTCAAATGATTAAATTGTGCAAATTATGCTTGTATATTGCTTGTTTTGTTATTTGTGATGTGTAGGTACGGATATTGCAAAAATCACAAGAAAACAGTCAAAGCCAAACAAATACGGACACAGGAACGGATAGAGTGCACAAGAGCCGGAAGTTTCTAGCAAAAGGTCATCAAAAGTCAACCATTGGTCAACCATTGGTCAACTCACAAAAGACAAAATCCTCAAAATACCCAAAATGCCCTTATTGTTAACTCATTTTCATCAAAAGTCCCTAAACCCTAACACCGTTATCTCCTTTTTATTAAAGAGATAACGGTCGTTATCTCTTATAACTATAAAACTATTTAACCAAAACGTGGCCCAACCCCTTTATAAACCCGGGCCCAAGCCATCCCTTTACCCCCGAGTCAACCAAAGTTATAAAAAGAAAAGAAAAGAAGCGTGAGAAAACCCGTTTTTACTATTCATCATCTCTTTCATTTTACCCTGCATCAAAAACAAAGGGTAAATCCCAATTGGCTACGTGGAACAAAGATTCGAGTACTAAACCACAGCTCAGCAAAGAAACGTCACCTCAAGAGCTGCTATTGGTCCATTTACACAAAGGGAATGACACGTTAGAAGCAAACAAACACACCAAATAATGGGAAATTTACACTAAATCCAGTGCAAAAGAAACACAAAGCCTCTGACACAAGGAATGCCACGCTGGCAATCTGTGTGCACACTTATTGATCAAACGGCCTAGAATAAGGATCAAATGATTGCAAGAAATGGACGCATGAGATTAAAAGATCAAGAGGAGCGTTTGAGACCTGGAAGCTTCTTCTCAAGCCTATAAATAAAGGGGCACCCTCACTCACAAAAAGATCGAGGAGTAGTAGTTTTTAGCAGCTTAGTGTAGCTTTTAAATTTAGCAAATGTAATTTTCAATGATTGTTTTTCAGTTCATTGTATCTCATTTTCAAGTTGTAATCAGTTTTTCTATTAATAAAAAGTTATGTTTACTCATAATTCAAAATATTTTATTTATTTTATGCAAAATTGTTTATTTAGCATCTATTTGTCTCACTTAAGCTCAATTAAGCTCTTAAATCTATCATAAATGCTAGTGGATTGCTTAGTAAACCATCCAAAGCTTTACTGAGCTTTACTCAAACAAATTCACCCCCTAAATTTACCTAAGTTTTGGAAAAGGATGATAAGCCAATTATGGATGGGCTTATAGATTTACTGGCTTGTTTATAACAAGCCAGAGCTTATTGATTAGCTCTTAGAGCTTTATTATCCCTGTTTTGTGCAAAGGGATTAAGGTACATTTCATTTCTCTCTTTTAAGCTTACTTTATATTCTTATTGTTTATCTGCTTATTCTACTGCTTTAATATTAGCTTAATGTTGCTTACCACTAGTGTTTAATGCTTATTGTACTTAGTTTGTAGTTTAATATTTCATTTTAATAGCTTTTGATATTAAAAACATGTCACTAATCAAACCAAAAATATAGCATAATGAATATTTGCTTATTGATTATACTTATTTGAATGTGAAATCTTTTCATTAGGTTCTTATTTTAGCGCTTTTTATAATCTGGTATGAGAATTTGAATCTTTAATCATATAATTTATAAGTTGAAAATGAGGTCAAGAGAATTAAAGGGGTGTTTGGCTAATGACAACACTAACTTGAGTTAGTGCTGTCAAAGGCTTTGTAGTCTTTTAAATCAATTTTGATTTCCAATTTGAGGTTTATAAAGCAAGGATTTAAAGTTTTTTTGCTTATATTAGGTTTTAAGCAATCTATTAGTTAGTTGTTTGAATCTGAGGTTTTAGAATTAGATATAAATTTCTATCTTAAGTTAGTTTTAGCTGGGAGTTTGTCTTTAAATTTTGCTTTTAGTAAGTTGTTTTAGAATGTTAGAAGCAAAGCTTAAGCCTGCATTGTTGTTTTTGAGTATTTGCCAAAAATTTGTCTTATTGGTTAAAGTGTTGTATAATTTGAGAAGTGCTTTTCAAATGCTTATTGTTGCTTATTGTGAATTTCAAAATGCTTTTTGATTGTTGCTACATGTTCTTTGAGTTTCATATTTAATCTCTTTGAATGTTAAAAGTTCATAAGGTTCTATTAGTGTGCTTATTTTTAAGCTCAAAAGTAGTGATTTGTCAATATTGTGAAAATTTTCTAAGTGTTGAGAAATGAACAAACAGTTTTTTCATTAAGCTTTTTAAGGGCTTATTTGTGTTTCAAACTCCTATTTGATTTCTGATTATTGTAGCTTATTTGTACGAAATTTTTAGTGGGTATAACTCATTAAGCAGAGAGGAGCCATCTTTGAGCCTTATTTTTAAGTAAAATGTGATCTTTTGTTTGTGCTTGTTGTTTTGTGCCATTTGCTCTATTTGGCTTATTTGTGCTTATTGCTTTTATTTCCTAGCTTATTTAGGATTAGTATAGCTTATTAGTTTAGTGTAAGCCCACTTTAGCTTATTCCTCTTAGGTTAGAGCTTATTATAGCTTATTTGCATCTTAGAGTAAAATTTTTATGTTTTATAGCTTTTAATTAATCTGTCTGTTTTAGCTTATTGTAGCTTAAGTTCTTTGCTTATTTTTGCTTGTTTATGCTTATTAGGTATGGTTGAATATCTGTGATAGCTTATTCCTCCTTTAGGATTGCTTATTAGTGCTTTAAAAGACCAAACAGTTAATGTGATTTGGAATTAAGAGTTAAGTTTATTCTGTCATCTTAAGTGCTTATTATTTTTTTAGTGCGTATTGTGGTTTTAAAATTAGTTGTTTTTCATAAAGTTGCTTATTTTTTTAGTGTTCTATAAAAGTTGTAAAAAATGCAAAAATAAAAACACTTGGGATAGTGGGAAGCCCCAGGTGAGCAAGACTCGAACCCGGGATCTCTACCACCATCGACCAAGCGTTTTTACCCAACACACTTAACCATTGTGCTACATTATAAAAAAAGTCATTCTTTGCACTTATTATTGTTTTATTACCTTTTTAACCCATTATGCTTATAATGCCGTTTTGATTTTTTAACAGTTATATTTATGGATAAAGCTGTTTTGCCTAGCTTTTTTTCTTAGGATTGTCATAGTTTAAGCAATTTTTCAGAATTTTTTCACATTTTTTATAAAACGTTTAGTATTTTTTTTATATTTAATTTTCATTTAAATCGTTTTTAATTCATAAAAAATTATAAAAAAGTCAAAAAAATATAAATTTTTGTAGAAAATTTTCTTTTAACATTCAGAACCTAGGAAAATTAGATTTTCTTTTGTAGGGTTAAATTGCCGAAATTTCGTTTTTTTAAAGAAAACCACCCCCCCGGATTGAATCCCGTCACGTTTTTTGTGTTTCTAGCTCAAATCTTTCTGTTTATTGGTCTAGTTTTCTTTATTCTAGCTTTTTAGTTAATTAAAACTTATAAAAACCAAAAAGATCATTGTAGGACTTAATTTTGTTAAATTAGAGTTTTTAGGTCCCATTTTGGATTCCCGTTTTGCGTTTTTAGTTAAAATTTGTCTTCCCTTATGTGTTTTTAAGTTTTTGCCTTATTTTTCTCGTAGTTTTAGAAAACCAATATCAATCTTATCCCATTCAAGCATCGATTCTCAAAACGACTCTCAACTTTCAATTGCATTCCTCGTTGGGGATAACGACCCGGGAATCATACTCCCGGATTACTATAATTGTGATTTTTTTTATTCCTACCCTCTTATCTTTATATATTATATATTATAAGTATATCTTATATTTATATTTATATTTATATATTATATATTATAAAAAAGGTGTAGATCAATCAGAAGTGATCAATCATCCATTGAGTTATGCACTTACTGCTATTGCCGATGTTCCAGTTGTGTACTTATAATAGTTTTGAAAAATAGTACACAAGGTGCCTGATACTAAGGACACTATTATGTTCAAGCTAGATAGTCAAGAGATAACTTACATTGTTGATATGTTTCATGATACTCTTCAATTACTAGTGGAAACTCTAGATAATCCATTCATCGCACCAGTCAACATCATGGTTATTGAATCATTCATGAAAAGTGTTGGCTATCAAGGTGTTGTTGACAAAGTAAGTACCTTCTTTACGAAGAATCTTGCTCAACCATGGCAGACAATGTTTAAGGTGTTCAATCGTGGCTTAACCACAAGAACATCTAGGCATGATCAAACCAAAATCAACATTTTTCAGTTATTTCATGTCGTGGTCAACCACACGAATGTTGATTATGATGCTCTTATCTGGTGGGATTTCATGAATAATGTATTCCAAAAGAAGGATGTAATTCAGTACCCTCGCTTCACCAAGCTCATAATTGCTGATTTTATGAAGAAATTTCCAGACATTTCTCTGAGATTAGAAGAAGATTGTCATTCTATCAAGGATGATATTCCGTTGGTGAGTGTGTATACAACTGGAAATGTGCAAGTTCGAGGGATGCTGATTCCAAATGCATTCTTGACTGAGGATATCCGTGACACTGATGACTACAAGGAGTATGAGATAGTGTTTGTTAATGTAGCTGTTCCAATGAATCAACCGCAACGGGTTGTTTCTACCCAAGGAACGCATAGGTCTACACCTAGAGCCCATAGGACACCTACCATTACTGCTGCTAGTCCTCAGGGGAAGAAGAGGAAGCAAAGTGTTGGAGAGACAAGTTCACCACAAAAATCACTAAAAGTAACTACCAAACAGAAATGGTCAAAGGAGAAAAAGATGTCAAATCATATACTGATAAGTTTGCTGCTTCTATAATTCATGATGATGTTGATGATTCCAGAAATAAGATAGAGCCCAGGAGTCATAAGGAACATCCAAAACTTGTTGATGATGATGATGATGACAATGAGGAAGAAAAGACGGTTGAGAAGAAAGGTGATGAGATGGGTAGTTTGGAGACTAGGACTGAAAAGATGCAGACACCAATTCCTATAACACCTAGATCCCCTAGGATAAACTTATCTTCAGATAAGAATATTGCTCAGGAATTGACGAATATTGTATCACTCTCAACTGCCACTACATCTAACGATCTACACAAGACAAGATGCATTTCCAGCAAGTATAGTCATCTTCTAGGAGCGCTTCGCATGATGTGCAGGCTTCAAGGATATAAGATCAAGGACATGGAACGTAAATGTGTGACAACTGACAAATTCTGGAAAGTTCATGGAAAAGTTGATCAAGTTCTTTGTAAAACCCTAAAATCAGAACAAGTGCAAAATTACCAAAATGCCCTATGTCAGGAAAAATTTTATAAAAGCATGAATAAAAATTCAATCAAGTGTTTTTAAATTATAAAATACATAATGTGTAAGTATTAAATTTATATAAAGATTAAAATATCTTATTATTATGCATGTAACAAATATTATTTCATTTATTTATGCATTTTGCCGATTTATTATATGTTATTAATTATATTTTACATTTAAAATTATAAAATAAAATAGGGAAATTTTAAAATTATTTTTATGGCATTATTTTTTTGGGATTTCTATCCCTAGAAAAATACCCAAAATCTCGGCATTTTTATGTTGTATATCCTTATTATTATAATTTTCATTTGTATATTAGTTCTTAAAATCCATTTCCAAAACCCTAAACAATTAAGTGGCGATTCAATAATTTTTTCGAGGGCAAGGAACGATTTTTCTAGGTTCTTAGGATACAAGGCGCTAAGAAAATTAATTTATTCCATTGGTTTGAAAGCTTGATACGATTTATGGTGTTCATTTTGATTTGAAAATACCTAGCCGAAAGCAATTATTCATAAATTCATCCCATAATTATCTCAAGGTTTTTTATAACTCTTTTTACAATATATTCAGCTGTTATGTTTCATGAGAAAAGTTCCCATGCACGTTTATTTTGATTTATTATGCCTATCTTAAACATGATCTTAAACCTAAATAAATTGTAGAATTGTATTCGGCTCTTAAATAAAATTTATAATTTCGATTTTATAATTTTTATGACTATGTATATATCATGTATGACCTAGACTAATTGTTAGAAATAAATTGTATAATCAGATTTAGATAATTATTTGTGGAAATTTCTAATCTTGTCGATTTGATTTATGAAAGAAATGAAGGAATAAATTGAAATCGAATTAGGGTTGGGGGTTTTTATTTTTTTCCCTGGTCCCATACATGCTAATGAATGTATAAAAATTATGTAATTATTGGGGAAAATTTTAATTAGGGTTTTGTGCATTTATTGGTTACCCGATTTGTGTTTTAAAAGTATAAGGGGGTGTTTTGTAATTTCTGAAACTTTGGGGCTGATTATGGCATGTTAATATAATGTTTAGATTCTGTGGAAAAATAGTAGATGAGGTATGAATTGTCATTTGATAATTGTTATGGGTTAAACATGATTTATTATTATATAATATATATATAATTCGAATTGTATTTATAACTGTGGACTAAAAGTTGTAAAATTATGTAAAGTACAAGGTATGATCAATAATTAAAGTATTAAAGTATGAAAAAATCCATATTTGATTATTATAAAGGGCTTGTGTTGCTAAATGGATAATTAATGATTATTGTTTAATTAAAATTAATAATACTAAAAGGACTAATTACGTAAAATATGGTAAGATCAAGGATTTGGGATTGTAAATTACAGAAATAGAAAAACTACTAATTACAGAAAACTTGCTATTTATGGAAAACTTACTTTTTATAGAAACCTGCGAAGTTATAGAATCCGCTATTTATAGAAACCCTGCTATTTATAGAAACATGCTATTTTTGAAAGTCTTTTTTTTGGGAAGTTTAATTATGGAAAATACTGATTAAATCAGGAAGAAAGTTATCCATTTAGGGAGTTAATTAGGAAAGTCTATTTTTGGGTGTACTATAATAGAAGTGCATTTTTGGAAAGTTGCCCAATTTAACAAGAATACTATCAGGAAATATATTATTCATGGACATATGTTAATCATGGAACGTCTATTTAAAGGAATCATGCTAATTATAGAAGGTTACCTAAAATATAGAAAGTTACTAAAATAGAAAGTTACTAAAAAAGAAAGTTGCTCTTAAATAGAAAAGTTGCTAAAAATAGAAGTTGCTAAAATGGAATGTACTTAATTCATGAACAAGTAAACTTATATATGCCCTTTAACATGGCTAGATCGCATTAAGCTAGGAGTAGCTTCCATTTCTTATCCATCTCTTCCGTTAATGATGGACATAGGTACGGATATTCGTCTTTCAGTAAGGACATTCTTTCTTTTCATGATTCATCCCAGAATGCTATGCTTCACATATTTTTATGTCTTTGCCATGATCCTTTACAATGGTTTGGATTTATGACTTATTCTATTGCCCGAGCTATATATACGCATGACCATGATTTACATGACTTTACCTCATAGTCATAGGGTACCTATGAACGTGACACATGAGGACACTGTGTCACGGAATCTTTCGACGTTGAGTTGATTTCATGCGGCGTCCCTTTTCATGTTATCCAGATTATATTCTTGTTGGCCATTATTTTTCAGGGGCGTATTAGGTGCATCCTAGTTTACTTGTTTTACACGTTCTGGTGATTGCGTTGGTGTGTTGCTCTAACTTCCATCACTTTGGAGCTGATCCCTTCCCAACCATAGTATTATAAGTGGTCACCCCTCCTTATTAAATGTTAGGCATCCACTCATTATATGCATGTTTTCACGACTTTTTTTATGACTTGTATGATTATATGAGCTGTGGGATATCCTTATTTTTTATGTTTATACTATTCCATGGGTATCTCATGTTCATCTCTGTATACGTTTACCATGTATTACTTGTTTTTTCCCACCTATTCCTTAATGACGCATTCTCTAGGTTTACCCTCATGACACTCATGATATTTACGCTGCTTCTATTTATTATCTAGGATTCTACTTATTACTTACAGTGTTATTGTGTGTATTCCGTTAATGAGTCGTTATGCTATGCCGTATTTTCTTTCTTTCCTTATACGGGCAGGTTTCATAGAGGAGCTTGGGCTTGAGTGTGTGTGTGATTAGAGAAGTGACCATTTAGCTTCCTTGCTTTTTATCGACAGACATTTGATGTGCTATACTATCTTGGACACATGTTTTAGTCCTTTAGAACTTCTTTAGTTATTACATGTTGATCTCATAAGCGGGAGCCGATGTTGATTCCGGCTTTCCACTTTGTTATTTTATTATATTTATGACTTTATGCCTTTATTATGATTTGATATTGAAACCATGATTATGTCGTTTCGGCCTACTCTCTGGAGCGGGTTTGGGTCGTTTCATTATGGTATCAGAGTCAGGCTTCCGGACCTGTAGGCTCTTAAAAAAAAAATAGATTGCACTGTGAGGATTGGGTAGACATTAGGTTCCTTTAGAATCGACGTTTATCTTCTGTCGCGTTTTGACCTTTTAACCGTTTAATCATTAAACCCTTTTTGCAAATGTCAGATGGTGTTCAAACTCGTAAACGATGTGAACTCGCTGCGGGGTCACCCGTTCAGGCAGCCGTGGACTGCCATGCTCCACAGATTCGCTAGCAGGTTCGCGAAGAATACCGCGCTGGTGCTTCGGGTGGTAATCCTCCAACCAGTCATATTCATACTTGGCTTGAGCGTTTCAATAAGCAGAAACCCCATTCGTTCGAGATGCAGTAGCCCCTGTTGATGCTGAGAATTGGATCTCCCATATGGAGAAGATCTTCGACGTGATGGATTGTAATGATGCTTTTAAGACCAGATTGGCTGTGTATAAGTTCGAGGGTGACGCGTTGGCTTGGTGGAAGGCCTATAAGCAGGCCAAAGGAGGAGATGTGTGGGTCCTTACTTTGACTTGGGCAGCTTTCAACAGAGCTTGTTCTTTCTTCAGTGTTTTCCCTCGAGCCGAGCAAGAGCAACTTGAAGAGGGAGTACCATTCATCCGCCCATGGGCGAAGTGAAAAATAGTACTTTGGATTACATGCTGCGTTTCCCCCCCTCCCGCCTAGCTGGTTTTCCTTGGTATGCCTGTGACAATGCAGTAGTTCAGGCGAGAATTTTCGTTGGGGCCTTATAAGTCAATCCTCGACCATGTTCATGTGTTTACAGTTTCGGATGTTGGCTCAGGTTGCGGATGGCTGCACTTCCACTTGGAAAATCCTTCGTGACAGGGATGACTATGATAGGTTCCGAACGTTCAACAAAAGAAGGCCATCGAGTGGAGACCGTTATCACCCTTACAGTCAACAGGGTAGTCACAGGAGTCACGGTCAGAGTGATGACCGACAGAGATCCGACAGGCAGGGATCTGACAGGACAGGAGCACGTGGTTGTAACTAACGCAATAACTATAAACAGCTTACACTCTCGTGAGACAACAAAGGAATTTTGGTGCTGGACGCGACCAAAGGAACAGAGGCTAGCAATCCCACCGATCTACCAACTCGGGTAAATCATTTGAAATAACAAGTTTATTCTCTATATGTCTCAAAGTTCATGTCTCACGATCTATCATTGAATCAGGTTCCCAGCAGTCCAGGGTAACCTCTGAGGGTTATACTCACCCTGTTTGCAACACATGTGGAAGTAGTACACCCAAGGAGAGTGTGTCGTGCATGCTGGTACTTGCTTCAAATGTGGGCCGGCTGGTCATCTTCAGCGGGACTGAAGAGGTACATGGGTGCTAGTTGTCTGGTCATGCTGACAAGAAGCCAGACGCTTTAGGCCGTGTTTTTCGACTTACTCTGGATCAGGACGCTATACTTCATGTACCATTACTGGTGATTATTTTTTATTCGGAGCTGCTGTGTGTGTGTGTGTTTTATTTGATACGGGTAGCGACACTTTCTTTCTTTTTTCTTCTTTTTTTTTATTGTTTTTTATTTTTTTGTGATATCTACCAAGTTTGCCTCATGTTTTTCTATGACACTTTATTACTTGATCATGTATTATGTTTATCCACGCCATGAAAGACCTCCGCACGCATTACCATGTTATAGGAGATCTTCCTCTACAGTTTGGATGACAAGAGACGTTCAGTTAATGCACTTCCCTTGGATATGTGTGAATTGAACTCGAAAATATGGGTATGTACTGCGTTTAGCAGCACACCGTGCTATGATTGATGTCATTCCCGTCGTGAATATATTCGGCGATATTCATCTCCTGAATATATTTTCATGGTTTCTTACCGGAAAATCTATGAAGATAATTTCAACGATTTAAAAGAACGTACCTTACTATCGCATGGATATGAAGGTTTCCTGTGTACCACATTCATGACCCGACTTCTGTCGTTTTGCTATTCCATGAATCAGCGAATTGTTTTCGAATTTCGGACGTATTTCCGGAGGAAACTTCCAGGAATACATCCTATTCGCGAGGTTGAGTTTAACATTGAGCTTATTCCCGGAGCTGAGCTATCTCAAAAGATCCTTATCGCATGGCATCCGATTTGAGGTTAAAGAGAGTTGAAGTGATCAATTACAGGAATTGTTGGAGCGAGGTTTTATTCCGCCCGAGTGTAATCGCCATGGAGTGGCACCGTTTTGTTTGTCAAGAAGAAGGCGGCAGATGAGAATTATGGTATCCAGGTCTTACGTGAATTGAACAAGATCACATTGTTTTCGTTATCCCTCCCACGTATCGAGGATCTTATTGATCGTGTGTCAGAGACGCTAAATATTTTTCCAAGATTTGATATTTCGATCTGGTTATCAAATTCAGTTGTGAGTGAAAGAGCAGGACATTTCTAAAGACTGCTTTTCGCAAAGAGGTTATGGTCATTATGAATTCTTGGGTTATGCCGCTTTTGGTCTATGAATGCTCCAGCTGTATTTATGGATTTGATGATCGAGTTTTTCATAAACTTTTTTGACAGTTTCGTTTTCGTGTTCATTGAATGATATTCTGGTGTCTATATTAGTTAGGAGGAACCACGAGTGCTCCACACGCCACTGTGCTACAGTTTTTAACGTCAAGAGTAATTATATGCCATGTTTTACCAAGTGCGAATTTTGGTGAGTAAGGTGGAATTTCAGGGTCACCAATTGTTTCAGCAGAAGGGAATCACTATGGATCAGGCGAAGGTTGTGGCTATACTCAAAATCGGCTTAAGGGGACCGACGTCTGTGACGAGTACGGAGTTTTCTTGCGATAGCAGGTTATTACGCAGATTGTAGAGGGTTTCGCTCACGTTTAGCCTTACCCCTAACCAGACGCTTATGCGAAAAAGGTGAGAAGTTTGTATGAAGAAGAGCGAGTAAAATATAAGAGCTTTGAAGAACTTATATGCAACGTTTTTTGGTTTCCGTCGCCTTTCTTCCTATTCCATCTGGTTCTGGTGAATTTTCAGATTTACAGGTGATGCTTCTCGTAGGGGTCTTGGTTGTTACTCATGCAGCATGGGAAGTGATTGCCTATGCCTCTAGACAATTATAGGCACTTAGAGGTGAACTATCCTACTACATGATCTAGAGTTAGGAAGCGTTGTCTTCGCCTCTCAAAATTTGGAGTCATTATCTTTTGGCGAGTCGTGTGATTTTTTTATCAGATCATTAGAGCCTTAAGTATATCTTTCACGCAGCGAGAATTATAATATGAGACTAGAGCGTTGGGTTGGAGTTATTGAAAGGATTTTGGATCGCAAACATTCCGGTACCATCCGGGTAAAGCAAATGTGGTGGCTGATGCTTTGAGCTAGGAAGTCGGGTATGGTAGCTGTATCAATGTGGAAGAAGGAGATTATTCGTGACCTGAGCGTTTAGATATTCGTATTATGTGTTCGGTGGACAGATGGTTTCTGTGGTCTAGTATGAGGGTTGAGGCCTAACCTAATTTCACAGATCAGACAGCTCAGGAAGGATGACGGAGAAATTTGGGCAATTATTCAGAATATTGATCAGCAGAACCGAGTTTCGCGTTGAGATGCACGATGGCTATTTTATGGCAGGGTACTAAATTTGCGTACCAGAGGATACTACAAAATAACCTTCGAGGAAGCCTTGTATGACTGGGCTCTTAGTTATTCCATTTTTTTTTTCAATCCATCCAGGTTCGACAAAGATGTATCACGATCTCAAGAAACACCTTTGGTGGAGTGGTATGAAACGCGATGTGGCTACGTTTGTGTCAAAGTGTTTAACATGACAGCAGGTTAGATTGAAAACCAACGTGCAAGTGGTTATTGCTAAACGTTAGAGACTTCCTGTTTGGAAGTTTGGGACGAAATTATCCATGGATTTTGTTACCGGGTTTACCACGGACTAAGAGGAGCACGATGTAATCTGGGTTTGTTGTTGGATCGCTGGACTAAATCGGCACATTTTCTCCCTATCCGTAAAGGATTACCACGTTAGTAATATAGCAGAATTTTCCATCAAGAAATTGTCGATTACACGGGTACTACATCAGCGATCGTGTCAGATAGAGATCAGTTTCACGTCTCGTTTCTAGAAGGGTTTACAGAAAGCTTGGGGAACCAGGCTCATGTTTATTTTGGCTTTTCATCCTAAGACCGTCGGACAGTCGGAGCGTACGAATTCAAACCTATTTAGAGGATATGTTACGTTCATGTGCTTTAGAATGGGCAGGAAATTGGGATGACTATATATGTCTAGTGGAGTTTGCTTACAATAACAGTTGGCATGCGAGCATTAAATGCGCTCCTTTTGAAATGTTGTATGGTAGGAAATGTCGTGCTCCTATTTGTTGGGATCAGGTCGGTGAACGTATTCTTGAGGGTCCGGAGATGATTGAGGTGACTAATGAAAAGGTCGCCGTCGCCAGGGAAAAGCTTAAGGATGCACAGACTCGTCAGAAGGTTACGCAACAAGCATCACAGAGCATTAGGAGTTCCAGCCGGGTTGAGCAAGTTTTCTTGAAAGTTTCACCTTACTCGTGGAGTTCAGGCGTTTTGGTTTCAAGGGCAAGCTTAGTTCATAGTTTCATAGGACGATTGAGATTCTGATCGCGGTTGGTGGAGGTTTCCTAGGTTTGCGTTACCTCCTCAGCTATCTTCATGTTCACAATGTGTTTAATGTATCATTAACTCAGAAGGTTACAAGTATTCATCCCTCTTCAGTTCGTCTTTATCCATTCGATCAGATCCGTGAGGATTTATCTTACACGGAAGAGCCTGAGTCTATTCTAGACCGTCAAGACAGAGTCATGAGGAACAAGACGATTCCTTTTGTCAAAATTCTTTGGAGGAATCATCCCGAGCGGGAAGCCACTTGGGAGACCGAGGAGTCTATACGGACTTCTTTATTCATCTATTTCTTTCATGATCTGGTATGTCCTTTTCAGCTGTATCATGTTTCTAATTCGAGGACGAATTATTCTTTTAAGAGGGGAAGAAGTTGTAAAACCCTAAAATCAGAACAAGTGCAAAATTACCAAAATGCCCCTAATGTCAGAAAATTTAATAAAAGCATGAATAAAATTCAATCAAGTGTTATAAATTATAAAATACATCATGTGACAAGTATAAAATTTATATAAGATTAAAATATCTTATATTATGCAAGAAAAATAATTATTTCTTATATTATGCATTTTGCCGAAAATTATTATAAGTTAATTACTTATATTATACAATTAAATATATAATATAATAGGGAAATTATGAAATATTTTTAGGCAAAATAAAATCTGATTTTATCCCTTAGAAATACCCAAAATCTCGGCATTTTATGTTGTATATCTTTTTTATACATTTATCATTTGTAAATTTTAAAAACCATTTCCAAAACCCTAAACAATTAAAGTGGCGGCTCCATAATTTTTTCAAGGCAAGGAACGATTTTTCTAGGGTTCTTGGGAGTACAAGGGAGCTAATAAAATTATTGGTTCATTGGTTTGAAGCTTGATTCGATTTATGGTGTTCTTTTGAATTCCGAAATACTAGCGAACTCAGTAATTCATAAAAAATCAATCCCTTATTATTCAGGTATTTTTATATACTCTTTTACATTATATACATCTTGATATGTTTCATGAGAAAAAGTTTTCCATGCACGTTATTTTGATTTATTAAGCTTAAACATGATCTAAACCCTAAATAATTGCAAGAATTGTATTCGGCTCTAAATAAATTTATACTTTCGATTTTATAATTTTTATGACTTGTATATATCATGTATGAACCAGATAAATTGTTAGAAAAATTGTATAAAAGATTTAGATAATTATTGTGGAATTTCTAATTCTTGCCGATTTTGAATTATGAAAGAAATGAAGGAATAAATTGGAAAACGAATTAGGGTTAGGGTTTTTATATTTTTCCCAGGTCCCATACATGCTAATGAATGTAGAAAAATTATGAAATTATTGGGGAAAATTCTAATTAGGGTTTTGTGCATTTATTGGTTACCCGATTTGTGTTTTAAAAGTATAAGGGGGTGTTTTGTAATTTCTGAAACTTTGGGGCTGATTATGGCATGTTAATATAATGTATAGATTCTGTGAAAAATAAGTAGAAGGGTATAAATTGTCATTTGATAATTGTTATGGGTTAAACATGATTAATTATATATAATATATATATAATTCGAATTGTATTTAAAAAACCAGGGACTTAAAAGGTGTTAAATTATTGAAAAGTACAAGGTATGATCAGTAATTAAAGTATTAAGTATGAAAATACCATATTTGATATTATAAGGGCTTGTGTTGCAAAAATGGATAATTAAAGATTATGTTTAATTAAATTAATACTAAAAGGACTAATTACGTAAATTATGTAAGATCAAGGATTTGGATTGTAAATACAGAAATGGAAACATCTACTTATAGAAACTTGCTATTTATGGGAAACTTACTATTTTAGAAAAAACACCCACCTGCTATTTTTTTGAAAAATGCTAATTTTATTAGAAACCTGATATTTTGTAGAAAAGTCTCTTTGTTTGGGAAGCTTTAAATTATGGATACGAGTATGTAAATCTGGAAAGTTATCGTTTATGGGAAATGGAGTAGTGAGGTTAAGGAAAGTCTGCCCTCCCCTCGCTTACATGTTTGAATACTTACTATAGATGAGAAGCTGCTCGATATTTTTGGAAAGTACCCATATAACATAGAATACTAATCATGAAAACATAAATTAAACATGGAATTAGGTTAATCATGGAAAGTACTAATCAAGGAATCATGCTAATTATAGACAAGTTACTAAAAATAGAAAGTTACTAAAAATAGAAGTTACTAAATATAGTCATCAGGTTTCGCATGTACTCTCGCGTCAGAGAATGTGTTAGCGTAAAGAGATATGTAGAAAGTTTGCTAATAACATGAGATTCCAAGTTAACCTATAATTCCTTGAACAAGTTTCGATCTGTATAGAATTGCCCTTACAATCATGTAGCATCGGGATTAATAGCAGGAGTAGGCTTCCATCTTTGTTATGCCATCTTCTTTAGTTTCCATGCTGGAAGAAAGTGTACGGATATATTCGTCCTTTCTGTAAGGACATTCATTTTGTCCTGTTTCATGATTAATCCCCAGAAACTGATATGCTTGCCCTATTTTTTGTCTTTTCGCCATGTCCTTTTACATGTTTGATTGTCATGACTTATTCTATTGCCCGAGCTATATTTACGCATGACTATGTTTTTACATGACTCTTCCAACCTAAGTCATAGAAGGTACCATAGACGTGACACATGAGGCACTGTGTCCACGCTCTTTCGCGTTGGAGTGGTGATTTTTCTGCGGCGTCCCGTTTTTCATGTTACCAGAGTAGATATTTCATGTTTGGCCATTATTTTACAGGGGCAGTATGGCGTGCATAATATGTTTACATGTTTACTCCTTATGGATGATTGGTTGGTGTGTGCTCTAACATCCCAATCACATTTGGAGCTGATCCCTCACCCAATATTATTTTAAGAGGTCACCACTCTATTACTTGTTGAGGCAGGCCCCTCTATTATATGCATGTATTCACGACATTATTTTTATGACGGTATGTATTTATGAGCTCTCGTGGGCATTCCTTATTATTTATGTTTATACTATCCTTGAATATCGCAGGAATCTCTGACTCTCTCGTTCCATGTATACCATGTTTATTTCCTATTGCCTCATGACGTATTCTCCAGGTTTCCTCATGACACTCATGATCTTTCCGCTGCTTTATATTTATTATCCAGGATTCATACTCTTAGTGTTTCTGGGGTTATATATATTCCGTTCACTGAGCGTTATGCTCAGCCAGTATTTCTTCTCTTCTTATACGGAGGTATCTAGAGGGTCAGATTGGGCCTTGAGCGAAGTGTGTGCTTAGGAAGTGACCATTTAGCTTCTTTCTTTTTATGCAGACACTTTGGATTGTGGCTATTTACTCTTCTTGGGTCCAAATGTTTAAGTCCTTTTAGACTTCATTTTACGCGTTTATTCATGTTGTGATCTCATATTAGGGGAGCCGTTGGTTTGGATTACGGACTTTCCACTTTGGTTATTATTATTCTTTTTATGGTGACTTTATGCCATTGATTATGTCTTCTGATATGACCACAATGCATTATACCGTTTAGGCCTACTCTCCGGAGCGGGTTTGGCGTCGTAACATTCTTCGTGAAAATTTTCAGCGTCAACTTGCTGAAATGAGGACCACATATTGGCTTGATTGAATGAATTTAAAAAAACCATTGTGTTGGACACACATACAGATTTCAAGAGATAGATGATTTTCTAGAGATGCCAGTACCTGCTCTTATTGTTATAGGATTTCGATGCCACAACGCAACCCAGATCATAGGAAGAACTTTTCATAAGCAATAGTTAATCAACATTGTTATAAAAGTCTTACATTCTTACCATAGCTACTTCAAACGATACACTTCTTTATGGATGATCTTCGCGAATTACATTGTATTTAAGAGGAAGAGTAAGTCTAAGGAGAGTTCAGCTAATGATCAGCATTATGGGAGGTTCTGAAAGCGTAAGTTTGAAAAGTCTTGTCCACCTCTAATTACTTTCTTGAAGGGATGGGTGATTCACAACATCATGGATGACAATTCAAGAAGTACAAGAGGCTCCGTCCTAAAGGGGGAAGAAAAGAGTTGATGAATAAAACACTAAGACTTCTAAAATATCAATCGTCTATAAGGGGGTTCTTCGTCAAAAGTTGAACTAATCAGCCAAAGATTCCACACTTATGTATCTAACGCAAAAAGACAAAATCAACAACAGGTATGGGATGCATGGGTAAGAGGAATCAGTTATGATAAAGTGTGTATTTTTTTTATTCATTTTCTTTAAGGTGATTCGCTGAAGATTGAATATACAGCCTTGGAGCTGATTACAGAATTTCATAATGTTGACAGTGTGCTTCCAATATCTTTGACCGTGCAGAATGGTGGGCTACGCTGAGATATGTTGAATAATCAGTTTTGAGAATGCTGTAAAGAGTACACCTAACCATATTAGAAAAGCAATCTAAACTTTTATAGAGAATCTGTCGTTTGGGAAAGACAGATCAAGAGAGAACATAAAGGACGACCACAATACCAAAAGCCTCTTGTTTTTCTTTGGACCTCATAAGGAACTCACAAATGAACCTCATAGGGTAGTTATACTATTATCTATTCTCTTTCATAAGAGAATCGGAAAATACTGAGGAGAAGAAATTATATTCTTTCACTCCACAAGATCACACGCATAACTATTTCTAGAAGTAATTCTTGAAGAAAAGATTAATCGTTGGGTTCCTAAAGAATTCAAGAATTTTATAAAGAACCACGGCTGTTAATATTTAACATTGGAAAGAGGTAAGGACATAGGAGATTATACAAGAAAAAATCGAAGAAAAGCGTCAGAGACAATCCACGAAGACTATTTCTCCAATCACAGATAAAGTTGTCAGATTTTGTTAAGCGATTTCAGAGTTTTTATGTGATGACATTTATGGAATTACATAGTGTATAACACACACAGGGAATAGAAATGGACATTCTTGTATACTAAGCATTCGTGTGGGCTCTTTAATTACCACCGTCATGGATTCTCATGGAGGGGTTCTAGGCTTCTTGTATCTTTTCATACTTTTCATCTTTAATTTTTATCATCTTTTTTTCTCTCCTCTACTATATCTCAAATATTAAATGGTCTATCATGTGGTTTGGGTGCTCCAAAGACAAGGACTCAATAAATTCTTATTTTTTCATTTGGCATCAGTGCTAAGGGTTATTGTTTTTAGGTCTGTTTAATTTATGTCTGGTTGGTCTCTTGGTCTCGAATCTGTATCTATTTCAGATCTGTCACAGTTTGTGCGTGTGTGTTGTTTTTGTGAGTTCAAGCTTACCACAACTTATTTTTAAGCTATTTTTGAGTTGTCTAGATGAGCTTATTTTGGGTCAGATTATTTCGAGCTTATTCAGTCCTTGTTTGGGTCTGTTTTATATTTTGCTTATTTCGTCCTCTTCAAGCTTATTAATAAGCTTGATGTTTTGACTTATGTCTGTGTCTTATTTGCTCTTTAAATCTGCTTATTTTCTGGGTTAAGATGTGTTCTTCATATCACGGTTTGAGACAAAAGAAAAGGACGTTTTGGGGGTTTTTGCAAAAGACGAACTAGTATCAAGAGTATTTTGCAGTCTGCTTTGAGGCAAATTAAACAGCTTCTTTAGGTCATAAAGTAATCATACCTTTGAGGCGAATTAATCCACCATGCCAAGGCGAATGAGCACCATGACCCAAGGCAATTTTAATCCCTTTTGCTCCCTAAGGCGAGTCTAATCACCAACCAACTGACTGAGTCGCAAATCGGTATTTACCGAGTTGACTGAGTTCCGATCAATGAGTTGACTCCTATGAACTAAAACGCAGGAAATGAGAGAATGAGAAGAGACATACTCAAGTTAAACTACAAACAACAACAATAAACAGAACACGAACAATAATTCAGATTATCAATGTTAACACCATTTAACAACACTATCAATATATTTAACATAGCCCCATCTCACAACAAATCCAATACATCTATTATGGTAAACCATTCACGTCATAAATTTAATACAACAAACGTTCCAATCTCCACAAATTATTAACTCACACTATTTTTCCCGAATCGTTACAAATCATTAACACCACTACACTCTCCATCTTCCAACAACATATAAAACCTAATTTACTATCTCCCAAGACTCAAATAACAAAAATGAAAAGTAATGCATCTCAGATTGTTCTTCTTTGTGTACCTAGAGATCTAGATAGAAGATCTTGCTAAGAGAACTCTATATCCAATCTCATCCATCTGTGACAAGGTCACTCTCTTGTCTTTCAATTTTTTGAACTAATAGACTGAATAAGTAACAAGTGTGTTTCATTTTAATCTTTCTTTCGATTTCAAGACACAACACATAAACAAAAACAAGAACCTACCCGAGACCTCATAGAGATCTTGATGTCGCTGTTCTTCTTTCTTGGTGAATGTTTTACATAAGCAGAAATAATTGAAAAGGCACAAGGTTGATTCTTGGTGTTGTTTGGATTGAAGAAGAAATGATAAGGTTGTTTGTTTTATGTGATTTTGTTTGATAATCAAGTACAATGAAAATGATAATATCTTATTGACATGTGGTTTGATCGTTGGTGTATATAGAGTGATAATGAGAGGATTGATCTCTTTGATAATTGTTTGGATCTGGTGTTTGTATTGAGAGAGAGAGAATAGAGGGGATAGAGGCGGATGAATATCTTCTTTGGATTTGGGTTTGTTGAAATGATCTAATAATTAGGGATTTTAGATATATAGCCCACGTCGAATTATGGATCGGGTATGGGATTTTGGGCTGCATATATTCCATGAATATTGGGCTGGTTGTGTAGTTGAATGATTGGATCTGCTTATGGTGTGTAACTAAAATGAAGGGCTGCATATTAATCATATTGGCCAGTTATGTTTGACAGACGTATAAATGGACCAATAAATTTGTACGTTAATAATTTAGAGCACGCAACAAAGTTTTGCTCCATATTTTTGGTATGCTCTCAAATTATTTTGTATTATTGATTCAATGGGTTAGGTTTGTTCTTATTAAGTTGATAATGGTTAAATTTGAGGTTTAAAATGACAAAGTGACAATTTTTCATCATGAGACCACGATCGATTGTTATAAAGAATCATTGGAACTTAAATTTTAATGGCTAGATTTGGTATGAATTTTTTCTAAGTGACTACGGAGTCGAATAGGAGTATTACGATTTGAGATTGAAGTGGCCTCTTTTCGGAAGGACGTGTACTTATTTTATCTCTTGAAGTTTTTAAGGATTAGTCATTCAATAGTTGGGGTTGGATGCAGGACTTTCAATGATAAACTTGCTCGGGCTTAAGACTTTGGATTGAAGGAATTAGGTTATTAGTACACAGAATTCAAGGTGGTTGGTTGAAGACCTGGTTAACTATCACTTAAAGGAGATACGTTATAGTTCTTAGTGTCACACGCAGAAGATGTTGTGGATAATCACAAAGGGTGATGAATGTCTCATACTTTGATTGGTAAGTATTAAGTTTCTCTACACTATTCTTCCAACATTAGTGCAAGCTTAAGTCATAAGAACAAGGAATTCTACTTAAGTTTCAAATTTGGTATATCGGGTTTACTCCATAAGTGGTAAATATGCGGTAGGCTATTGATCTTGTTTAATGTAGTTCTAGTCTTAACCAAAGGTTTATACAAATTGGTGTATAAATTGGTTAACTTGAACTAAATTTTCAAGTTTGGTATATCGGGTTTACTCCATCAGTGGTTACTTCAAATAGCCTACAAAACGGTTGGTAAAAAGATAGTCAGAGAGAGTTTATGAGTAGAGATTTGAACAGCAGTTGATTCTCATGGGATAGATTTGAGCTAATTTATTCTTCACACAAGTATTCAAGTATAGGTGCATATAAGGTGTTGCTGATTCCAAGGTATCTAAACCAGTAAGGGGAAGGAGAAGATACACCCGTGAATCTTTGTCTTTCTTTTTCTTGAAAGCTTGAAAAAGTCATCTTTCTTGAAAATCTTTTATGTTAGGTCATGCCGGGAAGACAAATGTCATAACCGCAGAGAAAATCATCGCTTTAATTTATGGATTTTGGGTGCATTTCTTCAACCACATAGGGGAAGAGATATCATGAGAAAGTTAGTATGCATTATTTGAATTTCCAGGGGGAAGAGTTGTGAGAAGAATTATTCAAGCGTAAGAAGATGCGTTGTTGATCGAGTTAATGTCTCCCCGAATGGTCAATCACTAAGCTTATTCTTAGAGAAGCGGTAATACTTGATGTGGTATCTTTCTAATTCTGGGGTTCTAGGATTCGTTGGGTCTTTTGGTTCAGTGCACTTAATTATTCTAAGCTTGTATGAAAGCTTTGAAACTGCTCAATAGAGGATTGCTAGTTTGGGGGAAGCTTTGAAAGCTTCTATATGAAGAATATGTGGCATGAATTAGAGGAACGTAATTAAAAGCTTCTCCTTAGCCGGAAGGTGTATGGGTTACTTAGTCGTGCCTATATAAACATTTTCTCTACAAGGTACTACAAAGATGATTCATGTGGAGTGCAGACTTGAAGTCAAAGACCACAGAAGACATCATCAGCATTGGAAACTTCATGGAAGTTCTTGTTCTTAATCAATATGTACTTGTTAGGAAAATATTGTAAGTAATTTCGTATATCGTCCCATGGGGGAAGATTGTTAGGATTTCATTTTATGTGACGACATTTACGGAATTACCATAGTTTATAATAGCACCACACACAGGGACTAGAATAAACATTCTTGTATACTTAGCATTCGTGTGGGCTATAAATACCCCTCTATGGCTTCCATGGAGGGGTTGAGGCTTTTGTATCTTTTCATTTTTCATTCTATTTTACATATTTTATTTCTCTCTCTACTATCTCTTACTAGAAATGGATATCATATGGTTTGAGTCTCCAAGACCACCGGATCATAGATTACTTATATTTTTCAATTGGTATTACCAAAAACACTACATTTTCATGATGATCCACTTCATGAATCTCTTCATGAAGACTCGACTTCTCAGGGATCGTCATCTAATGTGAGACCAATCCATACTCCATTTGAAGCACTTGGTAGATGGACTAAGGATCATCCTATAGCAAATGTAATCGGAGATCCTTCTCGTTCTGTCTTCACCAGAAAGTGTTGGGATTCTAGATTTGATGAGACAAAATAAATAAAAGAATGAAACAAAAAGACTAAAATTGTTATTAAAGAATTCTACAAGCTGGTGGAGAATATATAGATTCTAGAATATCTCGTTAAGAAGATAAAGATAACAAAAGATATTCTCTAAATATTTAAAATATTTAATTGTCTAATGTTTATCATCCTTTGTAAGTCTTGATCTCTCCCTATATAAAGAGATCATAGACACATAGTTTTGTGTGCACAAAAAATATGTAGACGTCTTATAAAGGTGTGTGTGAGTTCTAGGAGTGAGTTCTCTAAGTAAATGCCTAGAAGTTGTGTGTAGCCCCAAGGATCTTTGATCCCTGTTAGATTGTAATCATTCTATAATTGATCATCTAGAATTGGGGCTTGATGGAAATGTATGGTGATAAAACCTTGTTTAAATAACATTATTGTTCTTTTTATTCCGTTGTGCTTATTAATGTTATTTGTAAAACATATCCTAGTTGGGCTTTAACAATCTCCACAATTGGTATCAGAGCCTCGTGGCTCTTGATCTAGGATCTATCAAGGTTTTATACAAGGTTTTGTTCGTGTTTGATTTTTTGTTTTTAGTAATAAAGACGAATCGAAGACATTAGGGTTTCAGTAAACCCTAAAAGCATAAACTTTGAAGGCAGTTTCAAAAACCAGGTTTGACGGCAAGGGTTTTAGGATTTTGAAAGTAACTATCTGTATTCATTCACTAAATCTTCCTAAAGCTTGTCGTTTTGGATTTGCTAGTGTACAACAAACCATGAATCTTATTGTGTTTATCTGGTAGATTGGTTGTGAATGTTTATCTTTATCCATCAGAACTAGTTTGACTTAATAATGGTGTTGTTCATTAAATAGAAGCAGCAGGTAGCGTCAAGAAGATTATTGATTTGTTGTTGAGTTGGTGTCGAAGGCTGCTAGTATGATTATGATGTTGCTAGGGTTCGAATCAAGGCAGTGACAAAAGATTGAAGCTTCAAAGATGTGACAAACAGGTACAGATTATGGTTTATGGACTCCGTGAATTAAGGAAGCAGTTTTGGATATGGCACGTAAATATAGGAATGAAATATGTGATGAAAAGAAAACCCTAATTTGTAGGGATTATATTATCTTTTCTTGTTAGACGTGATATACAGATCGTGGGTAAATGTATGACCTGGTATTAAGTAACTGCTGACTTTAAGGTGATAATTTACAATTATTATATTAATACTAAAATTAATCATAACAAATTTATAAAGAATACTATTAAAATATATTCCAAATACAACCACTATCCTTACTAAAATTAACAATCATAACTACATAAATTCCAACCTCAACACATACAAAAATTCCAACCACACCACTAATCACTTTAACTCCCATACAACATAACATTCAAATATATCATTTAAACTACCCTCCCTAACCTAATCAATACCTCTAACCACAAAACTACTTCAAACCTTAACCTATAAAATTAATATTAAACACATAATCAATAAAACCTCATAATTTAACCCCATCAATTATACAAAAATAAAATTTACCCCACCTCCCAACCCCCCCACCCCCCCCCCCCATCAACACCCTCACCCATACCCCAAACCAAAAACCATCACTCCTACCCTCTCTCCTCATATAATACTATCACTACTCACACACCTGTTATATATTATGTTCTCTACTCTCTCTATAATTCACAAACATCATAACTAAGTTTTCGCTTGTTCCAATCTTTTACTAGATTAGAGTATAAATCATTTAAGTATGAATCATATAGTTTTTGTTCATTAATTTTTATTATCATATATAATCTATTTATCTCTAGACAAAATCCTGTGGAAATAACAACGATAAAAAACTATCACTCCTCGCACACACGCACGCACACCCTTACTGATCTACAGAAAAGTGAGAGTCACTCCAATAAACTCTCTATATGTAAAGATACCTATCTGTAGCTCATTCATTCTAATAATTCGTACTTCCTAACAATATATATCGATATATATAGATCACTATCATTTCTATGTCTATATAGTCGACACACACATTAAATTCCTCGCAATTCCTACCTATTCGATTTCCTCCTATCCCCAAACATATAGTACCATTTCATAGTAGAAGATAGATATAATTATAGACTACATTTATTTTGATATAGTATAATTAGTAATATTAATAATATTATGTGATTTATATTTTAACTCTTATAAGATGAGTATAGATATAGATATAGATAATAAACACCACAAATCTTTCCTATTCACAAATTCTTTTAGAACTAATAATATAGAACATGTACACTCACACAACCCTTTTAAATCTATAACCACAAATCCTCACCAATAATATTATACTAAGAGCAATTTTACTATAATATTGTGTGTGTGTCAATCATCACACTCCAGATACTCACACTCTCCTTCAAAATATGTCATACAAAGCATTTATCACCATGCAGCACTAAATTACTAACCAATTAATTAAACAGTGCCTAAACTTATAAGATACACTCACCCCAATATTAACTTCTCTCACAAACACAATTAAACTCCACCACCCATCTTAAAACCTCAACAACCACCAAACTCACTTCTCTCTCTACAATACAAAAATTGATATATACTTTCACCTGATATAGATATCAAATCATTCTCGCTATATCGGGACGAGAGCCTATTCCTATAGAGTAGTCTCAATACCTCACACTATAATTAATTTCTCTCACTCCACATATGCCTATCAAATCTTAGTAGTATATAACGCCACCTCGCTATCGCTCTGTGTTCTATATCTTCGCTCTATAATAACCAACCTGTAAATCATCTCTCTCGCTATAAACTTCTCTGATCCCATTAACGATCATAGAATTTTAGATACTACCTAGATATAGATATATATAAATTTTGTGTGTGTGTGTGTGTTATTATAATATATATAGTGATATAAAAATTGTATATATATATATAACATCGCGATGTAAAATTGATAGATTGCCTCCTACAGTATATAGATCTCACTCACCTGACCATTTCTTAGACATCACACTTCTATAAGAGAATTAATGTGTATACCACACCATATAGAGAGTAGTGTAGTAAACCCTCCTGATTTTCTACCTCCCTCATAAAAATGAGACGATGCTGTTAACAATCACATATGTAGATAGAGAGATCTCAATAGATATAGAGTAGTAATTCTTCTTTCAAGATACACCACACATTTTCTTCTCTCTCTCACTACTCTCCTATACCACTACGCACAACTTCCACTTATAATATTAGAGAGGAGAGATATATACTCGCACTTCGAGTAATTACATCTCTCATATCTATAGTTAAACAATAATGTGTCTCTCTACTAGAAAATCACTATAATACTTTTTACTTGCTTTTATTATCTTCTTATTCTCTTCTCTTATAAAAATTAATAGGAGTGGATTCTCTATGTGTCTAATATTCGCACTTCACTCACGTCATAGCTTTCCCCCCCACCAACTAATCAAGTATTTCTTTTGCCCGAATATATATAGCAGATAGTGTCATGTAGTATGTGCTCTCTCTCACACATTCTCTGTTAATCTCATTAAATATATAGATCTCTACGATTTTTTACAATATATTACACATCAAATGATGACCTCTCTCCACTTATTCAAGACATTCTCTCACTCATTAAGAGAACTATACAACACAAACAAGATACTCACTCTCTCCCTAGATATATATATATTAGTGTAAGAATCCGCATCCTACCTCTAGATAGAACTCACATCACTCACACACTCACACACACCCACTTAAATCACTCTCGCGAGAACTATAATATGCTCTCTCTAGCTCCTATCTCTTCTAATTTACTCCAATAGGAGATCCCCAACAAAATTCATCATACTCATTTCTTGTGTGTGTGTGTGTGTGTGATATAGAGAGATAGATAATTTCGAAGCATATATATCTCTTTCATATATATTTTTAACCGTATAGATATATTCAACATCACACACTCACTCACACACTCTCTCTCAACATAAATCACATACCCCCTACTCTATCTATAAGATGAGAGCCCAAACCCTCTATTGTATTAATGAACCTATATTTTAATACTCCATCGCTCCTTTTAATTTCCTACTTATAGATTATTTAGTATCAATTTAATAATGTATCGATCCGCACACACTCTCCATGTCAATAAAACTTTAGAAATTCAGTCCACCAAACTAATGACAGTACACACACCTCATACTCAGCTCTCAGCTCGCCTAAATATATTAAGTAATAATAAACTATTGACTCACACTCACACAGACCCCCCCTATGTAAACGCTCATGTGCATACTCAGCATCTCTCTCTATACTCTACATACGCTCATACTATTCCCTAATAAATATTTTGCAGTTGCCCATCCTATGTGACTTCCACAGAACATTGTCTTTAACACTTATGACTGCCTATAAATCTAGATGCTGCAGAAGGCCGAGTCCTATAGTATGTGTTTATACTGATGTTTCTATATATCGTCTTATACATTACACCACCCACTCCTTCACAATCCTATAGATATATACTCTCATCTATAAATTTTTGATTTACAATTACCTTGTGCAGCTATTATAAGAGACCACAAAATCATTCGATCAATTTCACTGACACTCTCAACACAAAACTGTCTTCTACAATATACTACAACAATGGTTTCAGACATGTCACCTCTCTCCACCCCATCCACAAAAACTATTACTCCACATGAGATATTATTTTCACCCCCCACCACACTCTCATCAAATCCTCATCATACTAGATCACTATTGTTCCCATCAACCATCGCTAATTATCCTAATTTTTTTATTAATCTTTCAGCATATTAATCTCATACAGACTCTCCATAACCTCCTTCTAGTTCTTATAGTGTGTGTCTGTGTCGCACACTCTCACACCTTATAGCAATCGACATTAAAACACCTATCTTAACAACCCCTTACCCCCCAGAGATGATCTCATACACAATCTGGTCTCTAAACAAAACCAACACCCCCTAGACTATATATTGATCATACTCTGTAGCGAGGTCGCACTTTCATTTATATCTATTACAGTCGCTGTGTTTATACTAATTCGAAATACGCTTGTGGTATATACAGATTTATTAAATATTGAGATTCGTCAACACTAATAGCTTTAAGAATTTTCTATACCACATTACCCCTTTGTGTAATTCATTAGACTCTTCAGCATTATATGTCTTTCTTGATCTTAATCTCAAGAGTCGCTTCTTCTCTATGAGTTTATTTGTGTGTTTATAAACAAACTAAACCCAATCCATCCAACTCCCCCCCCCACTCTCCACATCTTCTTCTCACGCTATAGATACCTCACATATGTTCTGTTTGTAGTATTTACAGAAGACTCCATATTAACACTAATCTCTTTTTTTATCGCCATCTGCAAGTGTGGTCACCCTGCCTACACTCGCTCCCCTCGTCTCTCTTGACTCCTTCACCCCCCTCGCACTTCATATGTACTCGCTGTCTAAGGTTAAGATTATCGTCAGATGTCGTACTCTCTGCACTCCATTACGTAGAATATCCTGTGCTAGGCGGCTTATATGGTTGTGTGTTTGAGTGTTCGCTTTAAGCTATCTCTCTTCTGATAGTGAAGTGAATGTATGTTGATAATTCCTTGAGCGATCAGAGTTTTGCGATATCTCTTTTTAGACTCAAGCGATACCCTCTGACGAGTGTAACTCTTCGCTTGTCGGTAGATATAGGTTGTATGTACGCTCTGTGTGTCTCTAAATTTGGCTCGACGTGTGAACGCCTATTCAGTAAATAGAAGGGCAGGCGTTTTGTAGTAATCATCACCCCCGCATGTTTATTCTCCCCCGCCACACCGCTCCTATCTCACCTAGAGGTGTTATTGCTAACGGAGACTCTCTCTCCTGGTGGAGGAGATGTTTTAGAGATTACTTTTGGCTTGTCTCGCTAGGTAGCTCAATGTGTGATCGCAGAGAAGGAGTAATGTGTGAGATATAGACTACGGCGGGGGGCTCTGTTACGGGGTTTGTTCACCTCTTACTCTGTGTGTCTTCAAGGACTGAATTTGTCCACCACTCACTCAGCCTAGTCTCTTAGAAGTTAAGGGGAAATTATCTGTAGATGTGGTGGACACGTATGTTGTGTGTGATGAGGTTATTAGATGACGTGTGTTAATGATGGTTTTACAAATAACATTAATAAGCACAGCGGAATATAAAGAACAATAATGTTATTTAAACAAGGTTTTATCACCTTACATTTCCATCAAGCCCCAATTCTAGATGATCAATTATGAACATGTTTACCAATCTATACAGGGATCAAATGAACCTTGGGGCTACACACAACTTCTCGGCTTTACTTGAGAAACTCTATCTAGAACTCACACACACCTTTATAAGACGTCTACATATTTTCTGTGCACACAAAACTATGTGTCTATGATCTCTTTATATAGGGAGAGATCAAGACTTACAAAGGAAGATAAACATTAGACAATTAAATATTTTAAATATTTAGAGAATATCTTTTGTTATCTTTATCTTCTTAACGAGATATTCTAGAATCTATATATTCTCCACCAGCTTGTAGAATTCTTTAATAACAATTTTAGTCCTTTTGTTTCATTCTTTTATTTATTTTGTCTCATCAAATCTAGAATCCCAACACTTTCTGGTGAAAGACAGAACGAGAAGGATATTCCGATTACATTGCTATAGGATGATCCTTAGTCCATCTTACCAAGTACCTTTCAAATGGAGTATGGCTTTGGTTCACATATAGAGACGATCCCCTGAAAAGTCAAGTCTTCATGAAGAATTCATGAAGTGGGGTCATCATGGAAGAGTGTAGTGGTTTTGGTGATACCAAATTGAAAAAAATATAAGTAATCTATGATCCGGTGGTCTTGGAGACTCAAACCATATGATAGCCATTTCTAGTAAGAGATAGTAGAGAGAGAAATAAAATATGTAAAATAGAATGAAAAATGAAAAGATACAAAAGCCTCAACCCCTCCATGGAAGCCACAGAGGGGTATTTATAGCCCACACGAATGCTAAGTATACAAGAATGTCTATTCTAGTCCCTGCGTATGGTGCTATTATAAACTATGGTAATTCCGTAAATGTCGTCACATAAAATGAAATCCTAACAATCTTCCCCCATGGGACGATATACGGAATTACTTACAATATTTTCCTAACAAGTACATATTGATTAAGAACAAGAACTTCCATGAAGTTTCTAATGCTGATGATGTCTTCTGTGGTCTTTGACTTCAAGTCTGCACTTCAACATGGATCATCTTTGTAGTACCTTGTAGGAGAAATATTGTAATAGGCACGAACTAAGTAACCCATACACTTCTGGTTAAGGAGAAGCTTTTGAATTAGCTTTCCTCTAATTCATGCCACATATTCTTCATATAGAAGCTTTCACAGCTTCCCCCAAACTAGCAATCCTCTATTGAGCAGTTTCAAAGCTTTCATACAAGCTTAGAATAATTAAGTGCACACCAGAATTAGAAAGATACCACATCAAGTATTACCGCTTCTCTAAGAATAAGCTTAGTGATTGACCATTCGGGGAGACATTAACTGGATCAACAACGCATCTTCTTACGCTTGAATAATTCTTCTCACAACTCTTCCCCCTGGAAATTCAATTAATGCATACTAACTTTCTCATGATATCTCTTCCCCTATGTGGTTGAAGAAATGCACCCAAAATCCATAAATTAAAGCGATGATTTTTCTCTGCAAGTTTTGACTTTTGTCTTTCCCGGATGGCCTAAACATAAAAGATTTTCAAGAAAGATGACTTTTTCAAGCTTTCAAGAAAAAGAAAGACAAAGATTCACGGGTGTATCTTCTCCTTCCCCTTACTAGTTTAGATACCTTGGAATCAGCAACACCTTATATGCACCTATACTTGAATACTTGTGTGAAGAATAAATTGGCTCAAATCTATCCCATGAGAATCAAACTGCGGATCAATCTCTAATAAAACTCTCTCTGACTATCTTTTTCCAACCGTTTTGTAGGCTATTTGAAGTGACCACTGATGGAGGTAAACCCGATATACAAAACTTGAAAATTTAGTAAAGTTAACCAATTTATACACCAATTTGTATAAACCTTTGGTGAAGAATAGAAACTTCCTTAAACAAGATCATAGCCTACGCAAAGTTTACCACTTATGGAGTAAAACACGATTTATACCAAATTTGAAACTGAAGTAGAATTCCCTGTTCTTGTGACTTAAGCTTGCACTAATGTTGGAAGAATAGTGTAGAGAAACTTAATACTTACCAAGCAAAGTATGAGACATTCATCACCCTTTGTGATTATCCACAACATCTTCTGCGTGTGACACTAAGAACTATAACGTATCTCCTTTAAGTGATAGTTAACCAGGTCTTCAACCAACCACCTCGAATGCTGGTAACTAGATAACCTAATTCTTCATCCAAAGTCTTAAGCCCGAGCAAGTTATCATTGAAAGTCATGCATCCAACCAACTATGAATGACTAAATCCTAACTTCAAGATAAAATAAGTACACGCCTTCGTAAAATGCCACTTCAATCTCAAATAAGTAATACTCGATCGACTCCGTAGTCACTTAGAAAAAATTCATACCAAATCTAGCCATTAAAATTTAAGTTCCAATGATTCTTTATAACAATCGATCGTGGTCTCATGATGAAAAATTATCACTTTGTCCTTTTAAACCTCAAATTTAACCATTATCACTTAATATGACAAACCTAACCCATGTGTATCAATTAATACAAAATATTTGAGAGCATACCAAAAATTATGGAGCAAAACTTTGTGCGTGCTCTAAATATTAACTTACTAAATTGATTGAGTCCATGTCATTCGTCTGTCAAATATAACTGGCCAATATGATTAATATGCAGCCCTTCATTTTAGTTACACACCATAAGCAGATCCAATCATTCAACTACACAACCAGCCCAATATTCATGGAATATATGCAGCCCAAAATCCCATACCCGATCCATAATTCGACGTGGGCTATTATATTCTAAATCCCTTAATTATTAGATCATTAAACAAAACCCAATCCAAAGAAGGGTTACTTCATACGCCGCTATCCCCTATTCTCTCTCTCTCAATACAAACACCAGATCCAAACAATTATCAAAGAGATCAATCCTCTCATTATCACTCTATATACACCAACGATCAAACCACATGTCAATAAGATATTATCATTTTCATTGTACTTGATTATCAAACAAAATCACATAAAACAAAACACCCTTATCATTTCTTCTTCAATCCAAACAACACCAAGAATCAACCTTGTGCCTTTTCAATTATTTCTGCTTATGTAAAACATTCACCAAGAAAGAAGAATAGCGACATCAAGATCTCTATGAGGTCTCGGGTAGGTTCTTGTTTTTGTTTATGTGTTTGTGTCTTGAATCGAAAGAAAGATTAAATGAAACACACTTGTTCTTATTCAGTCTTTAGTTTCAAAAATTGAAAGACAAGTTGAACTTGTCACAGATGGATGATGGATATAGTTCTCTTAAGCAAGATCTATCTAGATCTGTCACAAAGAAGAACAATCTGAGATCATTTCTTTTCATTTGTTTTGAGTCTTGGAGATGAAATTAGGTTAGATGGTGTTGGAGATGGAGTTGTGGGTTAATGATTGTAACGATGGGAATATAGGTTTAATAATTGTGGATTTGGATTTGTTGTATTTAATTTATGACGAATGGTTTATATAATAGTTGTTGGATTTGTTGTGATGGATTTGTAATAGTTGATGTTGTTAATGTGTTAATTGATATTGATTATTGTTGGTTGTTATGGTTGTTGTTGTAGTTTAACTTGAGTATGTCTCTTCTCATTCTTCATTTCTGTTTTAGTTCATAGTTCAGACTCAGTTGAGTCGACTCAGTCAACTCGGTAAATACCGAGTTGACTCAGTCATGGTTGGGTGATTAATTCGCCTTGGCATGGGGATTAAATTGCCTTGGTCATGGTGCTTAATTCGCCTTGGGCATGGTGGATTAATTCGCCTCAAAGGTATGATTAATTTGCCTAAGAGGCTGTTTAATTTGCCTCAAAGCAGACTGCTTAATTCTCTTGTACTATTCGTCTTTTTGCAAAAACCCCCAAAACGTCCTTTTCTTTTGTCTCAAACCGTGATATGAAGACACAATTACTTAAACCTAGAAAAATAAAGCAGATTTAAGAGTAAAAATAAGACACAGACATTAAGTCAAAACCATTAGGCTTATTAAATAAGCTTGAAGAGGAACGCCGAGATCGAAAGCACATAGCAAAATATTAAAACAGACCCAAACAAGGACGAATAGCTTTAAAATAATCTGACCCAAAATAAGCTCATTTAGACAACTCAAACCTTGGTTTTCATAAAAAATAAGCTACGAAAATAGCTTAAAAAATAAGTTGTGGTAAGCTTGAACTCACAAAAACAACACACACGCACAAACTGTAACATATCTGAAATAGATACATATTCGATACCAAGAGACCAACCAGACATAAATTAAACAGACCTAAAAACATAACCTGAGCACTGATGCCAATTGAAAAATATAAGTAATTTATGATCCGGTGGTCTTGGAGACCCAAACCACATGATAGCCATTTATAGTGAGAGATAGTAGAGAGAGAAAAAAAAGATGTAAAATAGAATGAAAAATGAAAAGATACAAAAGCCTCAACCCCTCCATAGAAGCCATGACGGGGTATTTATAGCCCACACGAATGCTAAGTATACAAGAATGTCCATTCTAGTCCCTGTGTGTGGTTATAAAACTATGGTAATTCCATAAATGTCATCACATAAAATGAAATCCTAACAAATTCTGACAACTTTATCTGGTGATTGGAGAAATAGTCTTCTGGATTGTCTCTGACTTTTCTTCGATTTTTTTCTTGTATAATCTCTTATGTCTTGACTCTTTCCAATGTTGAATTAACAGCCGTGGGTCTTTATTAAAATTCTTGAATTCTTTAGGAACCCAACGATTAATCTTTTCTTCTAGATTAGCTTCTAGAAATAGTTATGCGTGTATCTTGTGGAGTGAAAGAATATAATTCTTCTCCTCAGTATTTCCATTCTTTAGAAAGAATAGATCATTGTATAAATACCTTGGAGGTTCATTTGGATTCCTTTGTGGTCCATAGAAAACGAGAGCTTTGGTATGGTCGTCTATGTTCTTTGTATGCTTTCCCAAACTATCAGTTTCTCTAATGTTTGTTGCTTGTTCTAACATGGTAGGTGTACTCTTTAGCATTTCAAAAACTGATTTATTCAACATTCATCAAGGCGTAGCTCCATTATTGCTACGGTCAAAGATAGTTGGAAAAACAATTTCTCAACATTTTCAAATTCTGTGATAAGATCAGGTGTTTCATCTTCAGGAATCACCTCATCTTCATCAATAGCTGTTTCCTCTTCTCATGCATCCCATTCTTGTTGTTGCTGTTGTTGCTTGGATACATAAGTTGTGGATTCTTTGGCTGATCGTTTAGACGAAGAACCCCTTGCAGATTTTGATATTTTAGAAGTCTTGTGTTTTTTCACTCTTTTCTCCCCCTTAGGAGGAGCATCATCTTCTTGATGGTCATCATGATGTTGTGAATCATCATCCCTGCAAGAAGTATTAGAGGTGGAAGACTTTTCAAACTTACGCTTCAGTACCTCCCATAATGCTGGATCATTAGCTTGATCCTGAAGACTTCTCTTCATCTTTGAATACAATTGTTATTGAAGATCATCTAATGAAGTTGTATCGGTTGAAGTAGTTATGGTAAGATGAACTTGTATAACATTGTGATGTACATATTGCTTGAAAAGTTCTTCTATGATCTGGGGTGCTTGTGCATCGAATTCTTTATAAATAAGAGCAGGTACTGCATCTTGAAAATCATCTCGCTCTTGAATGATGGTGTCAGACACAATGGGTTTTAAATTTCTTTCAATCAAGCCATTTGTGTCTCTTTCAGCAAGTTGAGGAACAATTTCACGAAGAATGTAACGACCCAAACCCGCTCCGGAGAGTAGGCCGAAACGTTATAATCATGGTGTCATATCAAAGCATAAAGTCATAAATGATAATATAGAACAAAGTGGAAAGCCGGAATCAAACATCGGCTCCCGTTTATGAGATCAACATGAATAACGTAAAAGAAGTCTAAGGACTAAAACATGTGTCCAAGATAGTTAGCACATCAAGTGTATGCGATAAAAAGAAAGGAAGCTAATGGTCCACTTCCTAATCACACACTCTATCAAGCCCAATCTCCCTATAGTACCTGCCGTATAAGAAGAGAAAAGAAATACGGCTGAAGCATTAACGATCAGTGACGGATTAATATCACTGTAAGTAATAGGAATGATCCTGGATATAATATAATTGCAGCGGAAAGATATGAGTGTCATGAGAAACCTGGGATGCGTCATGTAGGAATAGGAAATAAACATGTTAAAACATGAGTAACGTGAAGTCAGGAGATGTCATGGTATAATGGATAGTTTAAAACATAAATAATAAGGAATGCCCACGGAGTAATTATATAATACCTGTCATAATAATAATGTCGTGAATACTGCATATAATAGAGGGGCTGACCTCAACATGTAAATAGAGGGGTGACCTCTTATATAATTATGGGTGGAGGGATCAGCTCCAATGTGATGGGATGTAGAGAAAACACCAACCAATCACCAGAAGGTGTTAAAACATGTAAACTAGGATGCACCCATACGGCCTGTATTTAATAAATTGCGGGGCCAACTTTGATATATAATCTGGTAACATGAAAAGGGACGCCGCGTGTAATCACTATCAACGCCGAAAGATGTCGTGGACAACAGGTGCCTCATGTGTCACGGTCATGTACCTATATGGGATAGGTGGTAGGGTCTTGTTAAATTCATAGTATTTGAGTATATATTGCTAGGGCAATAGAATAAGTCATGAATCAAAACATGTAAAGGTCATGGCAAAAGACATAAAAATAGGGAGCATAGCAGTTCTGGCGGATGTAATCATGAAAGAAAAGAAGGTCCTTACTGAAAGGACGGACTTATCCGTACCTTATGCTCCAGCAGAGTAACGGAAAGGAGATGGATAAGATGATGGAAGCTATCCTGCTTAATGCGATCTATATGTTTACAGGGCATATATATGTGTACTTGTTTCATGATTAGGTTACTTTCAATTTTTAGAAAACTTTCTATTTTTAGCAACTTTCTATTTTTAGCAACTTTCTATTGTTTAGGTAACTTTCTATTTTTAGTAAATTTCTATTTTAGTAACTTTCTATATTTAATGCACTGATTCCTTGGTTTAGTAGTTCCATGATTACATATTCCTATGATTCATATATCTTACATGATTTTGTTTTCTTGTCTTTAATGAGGTACTTTCCAAAAAATAGAAGCTTTATTTTTAAAGTAAGTTTCAAAAAGAGACTTTCCTTAATTAACTTCCCATAATGATAAACTTTCCTGATTTAAGAAGTTTTCCTATAATGAATAACTTCCCAAAAAATAGACTTTCTAAAAAATAGAAGGGTTTCTATTAAAATAGCAGGTTTTATAAATAGCAGGTTTCTATAATAGTAAGTTTCCTTTAAATAGAATGTTTCTATTATTTGCTAGGTTTCTATTTCTGTATTTACAATCAAAATCTGTTGTTCTTTACATAATTTACGTTTTTAGTTCTTTTAGTTATTTAATTTAAATTAAACATAATCTTTACATTAATCCATTTTTGCAACACAAGCCCTTATATATCAAAATATGGTATTTTCATACTTAATACTTTAATTACTGATCATACCTTGTACTTTCATAATTTAACTTTTAGTCCCTCGGTTTATATACCAATTTCGAATTATATAATATATTATTTATTTACTTATTCATGTTCTACCATAACCAATTATCAAATGACAATTTATTACCCTACTACTTTTTTTTCACGAATCTTTACATTTTTTTAACATGCCATAATGTGGCCACAAAGTTTAAGTAAATTACAAAACTCCACCTTATATTTTAAACGCACAAATCGAGGCTAACCAATAAATGCACAAAACCACTATTAGAAATTTTCCCCAAATAATTTCATAATTTTTTCTACATTCATTTGCATGTATATGGGACCTGGGAAAATATAAAACCCTAACCCTAATTCGTGTTACAATGTATTCCATCATTTCTTTCAAAATTCAAAATCGGCAAAATTAGGAAATTCACAATACTTATAAATTTTTGTCTAAATCTTTTATACAAGTTTCTAACAATTTATCTGGTTCATACATGATATATACAAGTCATAAAAAATTATAAAATCGGAAAGTATAAATTTATTTAGATCCGTTATACCTATTCTTGCAATTATTTAGGGTTTGATCATTGTTTAAGCATAATAAATCAAAAATAAACGTGTATTGGTTACTATTTCAATGAAAATATCAGATGTATTAATGTTAAAATGAGTTATAAAAATACCTTGAATAATATGGTATGATTTTATGAATTATATGAGTTCGGCTAGGTTTTTCGTTGAATTCAAATGATCTCCTAAATCGAATCAAGCTTCAAACCATTGAATAAATAATTTTATTAGCTCCTTGTACTACAAGAACCTGAAAATTACCGGGGAGGTTTTTTTTTTTTCACCTTGCCTTGATAAAATTATGGGAGCGCCACTTTAATTGTTTTGGGTTTGGGAACTGGTTTTTAAGATATTTACAAATGAAAATTGTTATATAAAAAGATATACAAAATAAATTGCCGAGATTTTGTGGTATTTCTAAGGGTTAAAAATCAGATTTAATTTTGCCTAAAAAAATTTTTTATATTTCCTTATTTTATTTTTATATTTTTAATTGTATTAAATATAGGTAAATTAACTTATAATAATTTTGGCACAATGCATAAATATAAGAAATTATTATTTTTCTTGCTTAATTATAAGTTTTTTTAATCTTATTTAAATTTTATACTTGTCACATGATGTATTTTTTTAATTTTTTACACTTGATTGAATTTTATTCTTCTTTTATTACAATTTTTCTACTTAAGGGCATTTGTAAGTTTTGCACTTGTTCTGATTTTAGGGTTTTACAAACTTCTTCCCCCTCTTAAAAGATAATTTCGTCCCGAATTTAGAAACATGATACAGCTAAAAGGACCTTACCAGATCATTGAAAGAAAATGGGATTAAGAAGTCCGTATAGACTCCTCGGTCCTCCCAAGTGGCCTTCCCGCTCGGGATGAATTCCTCCAAGGCAATTTTGACAAAAAGGATGTCATTGTTCCTCATGACTTGTTCCTGACGGTATAGATTAAGACTCTGGCTCTTCCGTTTGTAAGATGAATCTCACGGATTGATTCGAATGGATAAGAGACAACGTGAAGAGGATGATTACTTGTAACTTATGTAGTTATGTTACATGAAACACTATTGTGAACATGAGGAATAGCTGAGGAGGTAACGCCAAACGATAGGAAACCTCACCAACGCGATCAAGAATCTCAAACGGTCCTATGAAACGAGGACTAAGCTTGCCCTTGATACCAAAACGCCTGACTCCACGTGTAGGTGATACTTTCAAGAAAACATGCTCACCCGGCTGGAACTCTAATGCTCTGCGATGCCTATCGGCGTAACTCTTCTGACGAGTCTGAGCTTCCTTAAGCTTTTCCCTGGCGACGGCGACCTTTTCATTAGTCACCTCAATCATCTCCGGACCCTCAAGAATACGTTCACCAACCTGATCCCAACAAATAGGAGCACGACATTTCCTACCATACAACATTTCAAAAGGAGCGCATTTAATGCTCGCATGCCAACTGTTATTGTAGGCAAACTCCACTAGACATATATAGTCATCCCAATTTCCTGCCCATTCTAAAGCACATGAACGTAACATATCCTCTAATGTTTGAATCGTACGCTCCGACTGTCCGTCGGTCTCAGGATGAAAAGCCGTACTAAACTTGAGCCTGGTTCCCCAAGCTTTCTGTAAACCTTTCCAGGGAATCGTGACGTGTATGAAAACGTGGATCTCGATCTTGGCACGATCGCTGTTGGAAGTACAGTGTATATCGAACAATTTCTTGTTGGAACATTTCTGCTAATTTACTAACGGGGTAATCCTTACGGATAGGTGAGAATAATGTGCCCGATTTAGTGTCAGTATGGCTGATCCACAACAATCCCAGATAGCATCGTGCTCATCTGAGTCCGTGGTAACCCGGTAACAAATCCATGGATAATTCGTCCACTTCCAAACTGGAATCTCTAACGGTTGCATAACCCACTTGCACGTGGTGTTCTATCTTAACCTGCTGACTGTTAAACCACTTTGCACAAACGTAGCCACATCGCGTTTCTTACCACTCCACCTAAGGTTGTTTCTTGAGAATGCTGATACTTCTTTGTCGAAACCTGGATGGATTGATAATGGAAGAACTATGAGCTCAGTCATCAGGCTTCTCGAAGTGTAGGATCCTCTGGTACGCATAATTTAGTTAACCTCTGCCATAAAATGCCATCGTAATCAACGCGAAACTACGGGTCTGCATGATCATATTCTGTTTTAATTGCCAAAATTTCCTCCGTCCTCCTTCTGAGCTGTCTTGATCTGTGAAATTAGGTTAAGGCTCAAACCTCAGACTAGCCCAGATACCCACTCCTGTCCACGAACAACAAATTCGATATCTAAATACGCTCAAGGTCTCGAATAATCTCTTCTGTCCACTTGATACCTGCTACCATACCGACTTCCTGCTCATAAGCATCAGCCACCAATTTGTTTACCGGATGCTTACTGAATGTTTGTGTCATAATCCTTTAAATAACTCACAACCAAGCCTCTGTCTCATATTTAATTCTCGCTGCGTGAAGATATACTTAAGGCTCTCTATGCATCGGTAAATTATTCACACGACTCGCATAAAGATAATGTCTCCAAAATTTTGAGAGCCGAAGACAACGGCTGTGCTAACTTTAGATATTGAGTAGGATAGTGCACCTCGTTGGGCTTTTATTGTCGTGAGGCTCATAGGCAATCACTTTCCCCATGTTGCATGGAGTACACAAACCAAGACCCTTCTTAGAGCATCACTGTATATCAGAAATTCACCAGAAAACAGATGGAAGAGTACAGAATAGGAGAGGAAAAACGTTTGTTTATGTTCTTCAAAAGCTCTTTTCTCGCTCTTCATTCCATACAAACTTTCACATTTTGCATATGCTTGGTTAGGGGTAAGGGCTATAGTGAGAAACCCTCTACGATAAGCGGTAATAAACATGCTAATTCAAGAAAACTCGTTAATTCGGTTCACAGCCGTCGGTCTAGCCATGTTGGTGTAGCCTCACCTTCGCCGGATCCATTAGGAGATTCTTTCTGCTGTACAATGTGACACCAGAAATGCCACCTTTCTCAAACCAAAATTGCCACTTGGAAAACTTGGCATATAATGTCTCTTGTCGTAAAATCCTGTAGCACAGTGCGGAGGTGGCTCTTCGTGTTTCCTCCTTAGTACTAGAGATAAACAGGAATTATCGTCAAGAACACGATAACGAATTGTCTAATAAATTTATGAATAAAAACTCGGTTCATCAAAATCAATAATTCTGCTGGTGCATTCATGAGACCAAAAGGCTTAAACATGAATTTATATTGACCATAACGTGTGCGAAAAGCAAGTCTTGGAATTGTCACTGCTCTTTTTCACTCACAACTGATGATAACCTGATCGTAAATCAATCTTGGAAAATATGTTTGCGTTTCACTGAGTGATCAAAATAAATCATCGATAGTGGGAGGGATAACAGATTTACGAAATGGTGATCTTGTTCAATCAGGTAGTATGTTACATAATCTCATGCTGCCGTTCCTTCTTCTTGACTAACAAGAACGGTGCACTCCATGGAGTTACACTGCGGGCCGAATAAAACCTCGCATCCAAACAATTCCTGTAATTGATCCTTCAAACTCTTTTAAACTCAATCGGTGCCATGCGATTAGGAGCTTTGGAGATAGGCTTCAGCTCCGGAATAGCTCCAGTGTTACACTACAAACATCGCGATTAGGAGGTATTTCCGTGGAAGTTCTTCCGGAAATACGTACTGAAATTAGGAAAACAATCGGTCTGCATCATGAATAGAAGAAAAACGTCAGAGTGTGCTTTGAATGGTAAGCATGAAAACCTTCATAGCATGCGATGTAAGGTACGTTCTTTTAAAGCGGAAATGTTTATTCATAGTTTTTCCCGGTAGGGATCATGTATAAATTAATGATGGAGACTATGAATTTAGGCCGAATTATATACTCGTTCGGGTCTGGAATGTCTAATAAGTGAACGGTGTGTTGTAGCAAGTTAGTAAAACACAGACCGCGATTAGCGTTATATGAAATAAGCTCAGAGAAGAGCACAGAGTTAGTACTTAGCAGTTACGAGAGTAAGGGACAGACAAAGAAGTAGAGAAGCGAGGAGCCGTTTCCTCCTACTATTATAAAGATGATCAGACCATTCCTCTCATCCTCACTCGCTCTTACTCCTACCCTCGAATCTCTTCCACCTTCTCTCCTCTCCCTATTACCCTCTCCTTGCCTCTCTAACTCTCTCCTCCTAACTCTCTCTCCCCTCTCCTCCTCTTTTAGCTTTCTACTTCTCTCTCCTCCTCCTAACCCTTACTCTATCACGTACATACCCTAATTATAGTCAAATTCACAAATATCCAAGGGAAGTGCATGAACTGAACGAATCTTGTCATCAAACTGTAGAGGGTAGATATCTATATACTATGGGTAATGCGTGCAGGATTGGAGACTTTCATGGGCGTTGGATATACATAATTACATGACAAGTAATATTTGTGTCATAGTAAAAATGAGGCAACTTGGTTGATATCACAGAATGCTTGTCGCACCCGTATCAAATTAATACAAACACATGCAACGTTCCGATATTAAATAAAGAACCAGTGCTGGTACCTGAAGTATGGCGGCCTGATCCGAGTAAGTGCAAAGACACGGCCTAATGCGTCTGGGCTTCTTGTCAGCATGACCAGGACGACTAGCGCCCATGTTCTTCTTGCAGTCGCTGTGAAGTTGACCCCAAGGCCTGGCCACATTTAAGCAAGTACCAGCAGCACGACGACGACTATTATTGGGTTTGTCTAGTCCACATGTGTTGCAAAATCAGGGTGAGTATAACCTAAGAGTGTTACCCTGGACTGCTGGGTACCTGATTCAATGATAGATCGTGAGACATGAAAAGAAACTTTGAGACATATAAGTATAAAACTTGTTATTTAATATGATTTACCCGTAGTTGGTATGAGTCGGTGGGATTTGTGGCTCTGTTCCTTTGGTCGCGTCCAGTACCAGAATTCCTGTTGTTGTCACGAGAGTGGTTCTGTTATTGTTATGCGGTTAGGTTTACTACCACTGCTATGTCTGTTTCAGATCCATGCTGTCGGTTTCTCTGGTCGGTCATCACTTCTGGACCGTAGACTCCTGTGACTACCCTGCTGACTGTAAGCGGTGATAACGGTCTCCACTCTGTGCCTCTTGTCTGAACGTTCGGACCTATCATAGTCATCCCTGTCACGAAGGATTTCCAAGTGGATGTGCAGCATCCGCATCTGAGCATAACATCCGTAATGTATACAATGGGACATGGTCAAGGATTGACTTATGAAGACCCCAACGAAAATTCTTCGCCTGTTCTTCTGCAGTACCAGCAGCCTGTCCAAGAAAACCAGCTAGGCGGAGGAAACGCTGCATGTACTCAGTACTATTTTCACTCGCCCTTTGGCGGGGATGGTTGGATGGAATGGTACTCCTCTTCAAGTGCTCGTTGCTCGGATCGAGGGAAAACACTGAAGAAAGAACAGCTCTTTGTAAGTGCCCAAGTCAAGTAAGGACCCACACTTCTCCTCCTTTGGCCTGCTTATTAGGGCCTTCCACCACGCCAACGCGTCACCCTCGAACTTATACACAGCCAATCTGGTCTTAAAAGCATCATTACAATCCATCACGTCGAAGATCTTCTCCATATGGGAGATCCAATTCTCAGCATCAACAGGGGCTACTGCCTTCTCGAACGAAATGGGGTTTCTGCTTTTTGACAACGTCAAGGCCAAGTTTGAATAGTGACTGGTGGAGGATTACCAACCAGAAGACCGGGGGGACAGCGCGGGTATCCTCTTCAGCGAACCTGCTAGCCGAATTGTAGGGAGCTCGGCGTCCACGGCTGCCTGAAACGGGCCGCAGCGACGTTCAGCATCGGTACGAGTGGTTCACCATTGACTTTGCAAAAGGGTTTAATGATTAAACGGTTTTAATAAAGGTCTCGAAACGCTGACAGATAGATAAAGTCGTTTCTGAAGGAAACCTAATGTCTACCCATATCCTCACAGGTCAAAGTTTTAGAGCCTACAGGTCGAAGCCTGAGCTCTGATCACCATAATTGTAAGACCCAAACCCGCTCCAGAGAGTAGGCCGAACACATATAATCATGTGTCATTATCAAAGCATATTAAAGGCCTTAAAGTCATAAATGTTAATTTAGAAAACAAAGTGGGAAAGCCGGGAATCAAAATCGCTGCATCCTCTTCCCCCCCGTTATTGAGATCAGCATGAATAAAGTAAAAGAAGTCTAAAGACTTAAACATGTGTCCAAGATAGTAATAGACACATCAATAAGTGTCTTCAGGATAAAAAAGAAAGGAAGCTAAATGGTCACTTCCTAAGCACCACTCTCTCAAGCCCAATCTCCCTCTAGATACCTAGCCGTATAAGAAAGAGAAAGAAATATGGCTGAGAAAACGCTCAGTGAACGGATATTATATACACTGTAAGTAAATAAAGTATGAATCCTAGATAATAATATAAAAGCAGCGGAAAGATCTTGAGTGTCCATGAGGAAACTAGAGAATGAGTCATGAAGAATAGGGAATAAACTTGTAATACTTGTAACGTGAAGTCAGAGATGTCATGTGATTATCATGAGGGGGACTTTTAGTATAAACTAAATAATAAGGAAATGCCACGTGCTCTTTATAATAATACATGTCATAATAATAAATGTCGTGAATACATGCAATATATAGAGGGGCTGCCTTAAATGTAATAGGGGGTTGACTCTTTTAATATTATGGGTGGAGGGATCAGCTCCAATGTGATGGGATGTAGAAGCTCCACCAACAATCACCTTGAACGGTAAATCATTGTAACTAGGATGACATATACGCATGATAATTAATGGCCAACATGAAATATAATTTGGTAACATGAAAAGGGACGCGCATGAAATTAACTCTCAACGCGTAAAGAGTCGTGACACCCAAATAAAAGTGGGGGGGTGCCTCATGTGTCACGGTCCATGGTACCTCTATGACTAGGTGGTAAGTCATGTAATTATGGTCATGGTTATATATAGCGTCGGGGAATAGAATAGTCATGAAAATCAAACATGTAAAAGGATCATGGCTAAAGACATAAAAATTAGGGAAGCATAGCAGTTCTGGGGTCATGAATCATGAAAAGAAGAATGTCCTTACTGAAGGACGGATCTCCGTACCTTAAGTCCAGCAGTAACGGAAAGAGATGGATAAGAAGATGGAAGCTACTCCTGCTTAATGCGATCTACATGTTAAAGGGCATATATAAGTTACTTGTTCATGATTAAGGTTACTTTCCATTTTTAGCAACTTTCTATTTTTAGCAACTTTCTATTTTTAGCAACTTTCTATTTTTAGTAACTTTCTATTTTTAGTAACTTTCTATTTTTAGTAACTTTCTATAATTAGCATGATTCCTTGATTAGTACGTTCCATGATTAACATATTCCATGATTAATATATTTCATGATTAGTATTCTTGTTATATTGGGTACTTTCCAAAAATAGCAGCTCTAATTTAGTAAGTTTCCAAAATTAGGACTCTTCCTTAATTACTTCCATAAATGATAACTTTCCGATTTAATAAGTTTCCATAATTAAACTTCCCAAAAATAGACTTTCTAAAAATAGCAGGTTTCTATAAATAGCAGGTTTCTATAAATAGCATGTTTCTATAATTAGCAGGTTTCTATAATAGTAAAGTTTCCTTTAATTAGCATTGTTTCTGTAATTTGTAGTTTCTATTTTTGTATTTACAATCCAAATCCTTGATCTTACATAATTTTACGTAATTAGTCCTTTTAGTTATTAATTTAATTAAACATTAAATCTTTAATTATCCATTTTGCAACACAAGCCCTTATATATCAAATATGGTATTTTCATTCTTAATCACTTTTTATTATTGATCATACCTTGTAATTTCATTAATTTACACTTTAGATCCCTCCAGTTTTAAATACAATTCGTAATTTTATATATATTATATATAAATTAACATGTTTTACCATAACAATTATCAATGACAAATTTTTACCCTTCTACTATATTTTTCACAGAATCTATACATGATATTAACATGCCATAATCAGCCCAAAGTTTCAGGAAATTAAAAACACCCCCCTTATACTTTTAAAACACAAATCGGGTAACCAATAAAGGCACAAAACCCTAAGATTAAAATTTTCCCCAATAATTTCTAATTTTTCTACATTCATTAGCATGTATGGACCAGGGAAAAATATAAAACCCAACCAGAATTCGTTTTCCAATTTATTCCTTCATTTCTTTTCATAATTCAAATCGACAAGAATTAGAATTCCACAATAATTATCTAAATCTTTTATTACCAATTCTTTCTAACAATTTATCTGGTTCATACTGTTTTATACATTGTCATATAATTTATTAAATCGGAAAATTATAAAATTTATTTAGAGACGAAATACAATTCTTAAATTATTTAGGGTTTTCGACTTTTTAATCATGTTTAAGCTTAATAAATTCAAAATAACGTGCTGGTAACTTTTCTCATGAACATATCAGGATGTATGATAGATGTAAAATGTGTTATAAAAATACCTTGAATAATTATGGATGATTTTATGAATTTATTGAGTTCTGCTAGGTAATTTCAAATTCAATAGAACAAGAACACATAAATCGAATCAAGACTTTCCAAACCAATGAATAAATTATTTTTCTTAGCGCCCTTGTACTCTAAGGACCTAGAAAATCGTTTCCTTGCCTTGAAAAAATTTATGTATCGCCACTTTAATAGGTTAAGGTTTTGAGGAACTAGGTTTTAAGATATTTACAATGAAAAATTATATATAATAAAAATATACAACATAAATGCCGAGATTTAGGGCTATTTCTATGGGATAAACATCAGATTTAATTTTGCCTAAAAATATTTTATAATTTCCTATTTTATTTTCATATTTTAATTGTATAATATAAGTAATTACTTATAAAATTTTCAGGCGAAAATGCATAAATCTATACGATATAATTATTTTTTCTTGACTAATATAAGATATTTTAATCTTTTATAGATTTTTTATACTTGTCACATGAGGTATTTTTTAATTTAATAAACCACTTGATTGAATTTTATTCATGCTTTTATTAATTTTTCTGACATTAGGGGCATTTTGGTAATTTTGCACTTGTTCTGATTTTAGGGTTTTACAAAGAATTTGATTAACATTTACATGAACTTATCCAGAAATTTGTCAAGTTGTTATTAATTTACGTTCATGTCTTGAATCTTATGTATCCTTATGCCTGAACATCATGAGAAGCGCTCCTAGAGATGGACAATACTTGCCTGGGAAATGCATCTTGTCTCTGTGTAGATGTTTAGATGTAGTGGCAGTTGAGAGTGATACAATATTCGTCAATTCCTGAGCAATATTCTTATCTGAAGATAAGTTTATCCTAGGGGATCTAGGTGTTATGGGAATTGGTGTCTGCATCTTTTCAGTCCTAGTCTCCAAACTACCCATCTCATCACCTTTCTTCTCAATCGTCTTTTCTTCCTCATTGTCATCATCATCATCATCAACAAGTTTTGGATGTTCCTTATGACTCCCGGACTCTATCTTATTTCTGGAATCATCAACATCATCATGAATTATTGACAGCCAGCAAACTTATCAGTATATGATTGATCATCTTTTTCTTCCTTGACCATTTTTGTTTGGAGTTACTTTTAGTGATTTTTGTTGGTGATCTTATCTCTCCAACACTTTTGCTTCCTCATTCTTCCCCTGAGGAATAGCCAGCAGTAATGGTAGGTTCCTATGGCTCTCAGGTGTAGACCTATGAGTTCTTTTTTGGGTTAGAAACAACCCGTTTGCGGTTCCGATTCATTAGAAAATAAAAAAAAACAGCAACATTACATAACTATATCTTATTCTCCTTGTTCAGTCATCAGTGTCAAGGATAATCCTCAGTAAGAATGCATTTGGAATCAGCATCCTCGGACTTGACGTTTTCAGTTGTATTACACACTCACAACGATATCATCCTTGATAGAATGATAATCTTCTTCTAATCTCAGAGAAATGTCTGGAAATTTCTTCATAATAATCAGCAATTATGAGCTTGGTTGAAGCTTTGAGGGTAATGATTACATCCTTCTTTGGATTACATTTATTCATGATAATCCCACCAGATAAAGCGCATCATAAATCAATCAGTCGGTTGCTATTTGTCGTGGTTGACCACAGACATTGAGATACACTGAAGAATGTTGATTTTGGTTTGATCATGCCCAGATGTTCTTGTGGTTAAGCCACGGTTGAACACCTTGAACATTGTCACTGCATGGTTGAGATGATTTCTTCGTGAAAGAAGGTACTTACTTTGTCTACAACACCTTGATAGCACACTTTTCATGAATGAATTCAATAAATCTCGATGTTGGACTGTACTATGAAGGATTATATAGCATGTTTCCATTGGCTTAGTGAGAGTATCACGAAACATATCAACAATGTAAATCATCTCTTGACTATCTAGCTTGAATATGATAGTGTCCTCAGTATCAGGCACCTTGTGTACTGTTTTTCAAAACTATTATAAGTACACAACTGGAACACTCGGCAGTATGCAGTTAGTGCTAAATCAATGGATGATTGATTCACTTCTGATTGAGCTACCACCTTTTTTATAATATATAACTATTTTTAATATTAAAATATTAAGATATATTATAATATATAATATATAAAGATAAGAGGGTAGGAATAAAAAAAAATCACAATTATAGTAATCCGGGAGTATGATTCCCGGGTCGTTTCCCCAACGAAGAATGCAATTGAAAGTTGAGAGTCGTTTTGAAAATCGATGCTTGAATGAGACAAGATTGATATTGGTTTTCTAAAACTACGAAAAAATTAAGGCAAAAACTTAAAAATACTTAGGGAAGACAAATTTTTACTAAAAACGCAAAACGTGAATCCAAAATGGGACCTAAAGACCTACTAATTTAACAAATAGAAATTAGTCCTAAATGATTCTTTTTGGTTTTATAAATTTTAATTAACTAAAAAGCTAAAAGAAAGAAAACTAGACCAAAAAACGAGAAATATTTGACCTTGAAAACACTAAAAACGTGAACGGGGATTCAATCTCGTTTTTTAAAAAATGAAATTTTGCAATTTTAACCCTACAAAAGAAAATCTAATTTTCCTAGGTTCTAAATGTTAAAAGAAAATTTTTCTAACCAATTTCTTATTTTTTTTTGGCTTTTTTATAATATTTTTATGAATTTTAAAACGATTTAAATGAAAATTATCATATAAAAAAAATAATAAACGTTTTATAAAAAAATGTGAAAAAATTCTTGTAAAATTGCTCTAAAACTATGACAATCCTAAGAAAAATAAGCTAGGCAAAACAGCTTATCAAAATAAGCTGTTAAAAAATCAAAACGGGCTTATAAGCTTAATGGGTTAAAAAGGTAATAAAACAATAATAAGTGCAAAGAATGACTTTTTTTATAATGTAGCACAATGGTTAAGTTGTGTTGGGTTAGTAAAAAGCTTGGGTCGATGGATGGTAGAGATCCGGGTTCGAGTCTTGCTCACTGAGGGCTTCCCACTATCCCAAGTTGCCGAGTACTCAAACACCACACACAAACTTTTTTTTTATTTTTGTATTTTTTATCATCTTTTTAGGAACACTTAAAATAAGCACTTTTGAAAAAAACTATTTTTATAAAACCACATAATAAGCACTAGAATAACACTTAAGGATGACAGATAACTTAACTCTTAATTCCAAATCCACACGAGCTGTTGGGACTTTTTAAAGCCAACTAATAAGCATCCTAAAAGAGAAATAAGCTATCCAAGTACTATTCCAAAACTTATACATAATAAGTAATAAACAAGCAAAAATAAGCAAAGAACTTAAGCTACAATAAGCTAAAACAGACAGATTACTTAAAAGCTATAAAACATAAAATTTTTACTCTAAGATGCAAATAAGCTATAATAAGCTCTAACCTAAGAGGAATAAGCTAAAGTGGGCTTACACTAAACTAATAAGCTATACTAACCCTAAATAAGCTAGGAAAATAAGCAAATAAGCACAAATAAGCCAAATAAGCAAAAATGGCACAAAAACAAAAGCAATAAGCAAAAGGGCTCTTTGAACCTTTAAATTAAGCTCATAAAGATGGATCATCTTAGCTTAATGAGTTATACCACTGAAAAGTTCTGACAATAAGCTACAATAATCAGAAATCAAATAGGAGTTTGAAACACAAATAAGCCCTTAAAAAGCTTAATGAAAAAACTGTTTGTTCATTTCTCAACACTTAGAAAATTTTCACAATATTGACAAATCACTACTTTTGAGCTTAAAAATAAGCACACAAATAGAACCTTATGAACTTTTAACCTTCAAACAGATTAAATATGGAACTCAAAGAACATGTAGCAACAATCAAAAAGCATTTTGAAATTCACAATAAGCAACAATAAGCATTTGAAAAAGCATTTTCTCAAATTTTCAACACTTAACAATCTAAGACAACTGTTTGGCTACTACTCAACACAAAATGAAGGCGTCCGAGCTTTGCTTTCTACATTCATATAACAACTTACTAAATGCAAAATTTAAAGACAAATCAGCTAATAAAACTAACTCTAAGAAGAAATGCTTTATGATCTTTATACTAAACCTTCGATTCAAACAACTAATAATAGATTGCTTAAAACCTAATATAAGCAGAAAAAAACTTTAAATTCTTGCTTTATAAACCTCAAATTGGAAATCAAAAATTGATTTTTAAAGACTACAAAACCTTTGACAGCACTAACTCAAGTTAGTGTTGTCATTAGCCAAACACCCCTTTAATTCTCTTGACCTCATTTTCAACTTATAAATTAGAGATTTAAGGTTCAAATTCTCAATACCAGATTATAATAAGCTAAAATAAGACCTAATGAAAAGATTTCAACATTCAAATAAGCAGAATCAATAAGCTAATTCATTATGCTATTATTTTTGGTTTTTTATGACTGTTTTATATCAAGCTTTAAAAATGAATTTTAAACTACAAACTAAGTACAATAAGCATTAAACACTAGTGGTAAGCAACATTAAGCTAATATTAAAGCAGTAGTAGATTAAGCAGATAAAACAATAAGCATATAAAGTAAGCTTAAAAGAGAGAAATGAAATGTACCTTAATCCATTGCACAAAAAAAGGGATAATAAGGCTCTAAGAGCTAATCAACAAGCTTTGGCTTGTATAAAACAAGCAGTAAGTTCTTAAGCCCATCCATAATTGGTTATCTCTCCTTTTCCAAACTTAGGGTATATTTAGGGGGTGAATTTGTTCTGAGTATAGCTCAGTAAAGCTTTGATGGTTTTCTACTAAGTTATCAGCTGATTATGGAGTAGATTTAAGTGCTTTATTGAGCTTTAACGTGAACCAAAGAGAGGCTTATTTAAACATTTTGCTTAAAGTAAATAAAAGATAATTGAATTATTAGTAAACTTAACTTTATTATAGAAAAAACTTGATTACACTTGGGAAATGAGATTACAATGACTGAAAACATTAAATTGAAAATTACATTTGCTAAATTTAAAAGCTACACTAAGCTGCTAAAAACTACTACTCCTCGATCTTTTTGTGAGTGAGGGTGCCCCTTTATTTATAGGCTTGAGAAGAAGCTTCCAGGTCTCAAACGCTCCTCTTGATCTTTTAATCTCATGCGTCCATTTCTTGCAATCATTTGATCCTCATTCTAGGCCGTTTGATCAATAAGTGTGCACACGGATTGCCAGCGTGGCATTCCTTGTGTCAGAGGCTTTGTGTTTCTTTTGCACTGGATTTAGTGTAAATTTCCCATCATTTGGTGTGTTTGTTTGCTTCCAACGTGTCATTCCCTTTGTGTAAATGGACCAATAGCAGCTCTTGAGGTGATGTTTCTTTGCTGAGCTGTGGCTTAGTACTATTAAGCTAATTTTGATTGTTTAAGTATATTAAATGACTAATTTGAGCTCAATCTAAGCTTAGAGACTTAGAGAGCTGAGATGAGCTTATAAGTGTAGCTTGTGAAACAGTTGAACAAAAGCATTTGAGATATATAAAAGCTTATAGGTAAAAACAGATTGTGAACAAGTAAACTATGATTTTATTGATTTAAAACTGAATACAAAACTTTGAAAATGAAAATTACAAGAGCAAGTTACATGAAAATGAAATTTTTTCTTTAAACTACTAACTACTAAAAAATGGGGAAAAGGAGATCTTATCTCGTATGTGTGAGGCTTGCCCTCTATTTATAGCCTTCAATTGAAGCTTCTAGGTCTTCTTATCCCGCTCCTCATCCATTTGATCATGACCCTTCATTAATTTCCAATCATTGGATTCCCATTCATCACCGTTGGATTAAATGATGAGCACACGGATTGCCAATGTGGCATTCCGTGTGTTAGATGTTTTGTGCTTATTTTGGCTAGGATTTAGTGTAAAAATCCTTGTCCTTGTGTGTTTCTTTCATATATCCGCGTGTCCTTTCTTGTGGGCTTCGACCAATAAGAGCCTCTCATGACGTCTAACTCTGCCAACTTGTACCTTGGTACTAGAATCATAGTGCCACATCATCAATTGCCATTTACCCTTTGATTTGAATGGGGTTAATCGTCGAGAACGACGATGAACAGTAAATAGCTACTACCCGTGTTTTTTTACTTTTAAATGTTTAGATGGGGGTGTTTGACTCAGGGGATTTGGGTCGTTGACCTGGGCTTTTTATAAAAAGAAATGGGATTGGATCGGGTATTTGGGCTTTGTTATAAGGTTGTGTTATAAAGATAAAGACCGTTATCTCTTTATTATAAGGAGATAACGGTGTTAGGGTTTAGGGACTTTTGGTGAAATTAGTGTTTAACATTTAGGGCATTTTAGGAATTTTGAGGATTTTGTCTTTTTATGGTTGACCAATGTTGACCAATGATTGACTATGTTGAAGATTGATAAATAACTTCCAGATCTTTTGCACTCTTTCCGTTCCCGTGTCCGTGTTTGTCCGGCTTTGACCGTTTTCTTGTGCTTTTTTCACTATCCGTACCTACACATTCACAAACAGCAAAATACACAATTACAAGCATATTTTTGCATATTTTGATCATTTAAGGGCCATTTTGGATATAATATGGATATGTGATTTCTCACATATCAAAATTCCCCAAACTAAGTGATTGCGTGTCCTCACCCAATATTATATGCTCTAAAACCAAATACCTCAAAACTTCCCCAAACTAAATCTTTGAAAAGAAGCAAAGATTTTTGTGGGGAGAGTTAAGAAATCATAAGCTTTAAAACATCCCATTTTCCTATTTTTCAAAACTTTTTTTCATTTTTTATATATATAAATAAACTTAGAATATTCTGACTTCGGTTACTGCCATAACCGTTAGGGATCATAGAACAAGATGCGTTTCGATCTGAGAATGCCCCAAAAAGGATAAATTCATCATACCCGACTTTTCACTTATCCAAACCAAGCTTAAAACGAAATCACAGCTAAATATCAGTTAAGATGCTAACACTACTCATATTTTCAAATTGTGAACTTTTCACTCCCGACAATTATTATATCTTAGGTGAATGTGCTATTTTGAATTTCAACCATGCATCAACGTTTTGTAAAATACCATGTTTTACGTTCCACCTAAGAATAATGAGTTTGAAGGCGAGATCATCCCATGTAGCGACTTTCGTCTCGGCACATCCCAACCTTGCGGCTAAGTGACCACGCTTTTGACACCCCACAGAGACTAGTATCGGGACTCACGGACCTTAGGTTTCAAAAGCTCTCAGGTTTCCCGAATATACATAGCTTTAAAATAGAATAGTCAAAGTTAAAAAGCATATTTGAATTTAACAAAAAGAAATCTATTTATTAATTCAAATTTAATATTAAACATTTATGCAATTGTAGCCTTCGACCTTTTAGAAGGCTGCAACATCGGTTGTGAGCCGGCAAGATGCAACAAACTTTTATCAATCTCGGATTTTTATTCTTACTATGGGTTTTCTTTAGAAGACTACCACATCGGTTGTGAGCCGGCAAGAGGCAGTAAACTTTTATCAGCCCACAGTTTATGTTTATTATAATATATATATATATATATATTTTTAATTTTTTTTATATAGAGAAGACTTCTTTTAAAAAAATTCAAGTATAAGATTGAACTAAGACTAAAATTTTTGCTATAAATTACATAAAAATTGTTGATTTAAGTTTAATCTCAAAAAACAGCACGTATATTAATCCGATTAAGAGCTTATGGGAGAAAAAGCCACAAATTACATACATGAGCTCTTAAGATTTCCAAATAATCCTTGCTTAGCATCCTACTCATACTTAACTCTATCATTTTTCATTCTTCGCGAATTTCCACGAACGCTTAGCCTAAAAGTTAAGGAACAAGCTAGAGCTCAACACGCTCGATCAGGTCAAAATTTACTCTTATTCTACCTAGTAGGAAAGTCAAAATTGTGACAAAATTTTAAATTTTTATGGAAAAACGGGGTACATGAGAACAACGGCTGCAGGCATAATCAAATCGATATATCCCCCCATACTAGAGTTAAACATCGTCCTCAATGTTTTAAGAAGGGTCTCTACGTAAATCCTAAGCCATTTATTAAGTATGCTTAAAGATAAACGTTAGTCGATAAGATTAGGATATCGGATTTCCCCAAACTAATGGCAAGCAAAGGCTAGGAAGCTCGAGTGGACCGGGACAAAACACCGAACACGAGAGTCTTCAGAAAACTTTGGGTAAATCCTACAAAAAATCACAAGCACAAACAACACGAAAACGGAAGAGTACAAGCCTCCTCACATCACAATAAAAATAAGAAAGAAAATAATAAAAGGATAAGCATGGGGTGCCTCCCACGAAGCGCTTGTTTAGGGTCACTAAGCTTGACCCAATCCCCGCATTTAGTTGTCCTTGGGGAAGGTTTGGAGATCCGGGACAACCAATTGTGGTACGTCCCCTCCAAAGTAGTGCTTAATTCGATGACCGTTTACCTTGAAATTTGGCCCGGAGTTTTGGGATAACTCAACGGTGCCATATGGAAAGACTTGGGTAATGGTGAATGGTCCGGACCAACGGGATTTTAATTTTCTTGAGAACATCTTCAATCTAGAGTTAAAGAGGAGGACTTGATCACCGACGTTGAAAATGCGGTTTTTGATTTATTTCTTCTTGTTGTATTCGTGAAGTACACGTTAATATTTTTCGTATTCCAATAACGGCCCTCTTGCCATGTTTAGAGAATATGGTTCGAACTAGGATGTGCGCCTGAGTCCCTGTAGAGATGCGTTCGCACAGAATTATGTAGAAATCTCCCTCTTAGTACATGTGTTTAACAAAAGATGTGCTTCTAATCAATCAGCCACTAGTGTACAAAACGTTGATTGTTGATGTATCTCAGCACACCTAGAAAATGCTTGTAGACGATTCTATAGCATATTCGTCACACATTCGAAAAACTCTTATCTTTATATTGTGTTGTGACTGCAAAAGGGTCGCGTCGTGGTCACGCTTGTCTCACGATCTCTCTCTTGTTTGCCCTCCTCCATCACATTATTTGTTTATTTTTTTTTTGTATTGTCTGGTGATGAGATGTATGGGATCCAGATACGGCCACGGTCCTTGTGTTCACTGATCAATCAGATGTAGTTTTCGAATGTGTGACTATATGTATATCGTCAACATTTTATAGGTGGAGATCTCCTCTCATGATTTACTTTTATAGAGTTATACTAGTGTGGCGTAGAGTTTGAGATGCAATAGACGTTGTTAGAGGAGCTCTTTTTCTACAACGTTTGAACATGTTACAGAAGGTTTGGACACTAGTTGATGTCTATCTAAGGGCAAGATCGGGCAGTGTTGTGTAACTCTGTAGATATGGTTATTCGAATGAATGACAAGTATATAATTGAGTTGAATGATAGGAATTGTGTTAAGAATTTATAATAGCTCAATGGAGTTGTGTTTCATCACTCTCGCGCATACACACTCATAGAAAGTGATAGTAATTGGCAATGTGATTGTTGATGATAGGGTTTTCATGACCGTGCCGTGCGCGCTTATGTGATGAAGAGGGCATGATAAGGTATATTTCTTGAGCTTATAGCCTCTCTCATTCAGTTGGGGTATATCTAGTTTGAAAGTTCCCAGATAGTATGTGTAAGAGTGCGCGCTTCTTATTTTTATGGACAGTCTATATTAGAGAAAGTGTAATTGGTTGTGGCGCTCCGTATTGGTTTGCCGCACTTCTGTGTGTTCTATTGAATCGGTGTTGATCGATCGCCTTGTTTTGACCTGAAGTAAGAGTCTTGTTAGAATGCATTATGGTGAATAAGCTCCTTTGGCATTAATCAATTTCTCTCCTAATGGTCTACATAATGTCACATGATCTGTGATAGAGACGCATAGGTTGTGTGTCGTGACACTGACCGTGAATCTATCCTACCTGTTTTGAGAAAATGATTTAGAAGAGGAGCACCATTGATATTGGGATGACAACGCGCGCGGCCATCTCAAATGAGGACAAGAGTGCTCTCCGGTGTTGAGTGTTTTGTATTGTGTATGTATGAAGTGATCTGTCAAGTGTTTGTTGGTGTGATATAAAGATTGCTACTTTATTAGTGTCTTGAGTGTTTGAAGCAGTGTGTGATAGGCGTAAGTCGATCTTTGTCTTAGTTGATGAGTAGATTTAATGGGGAGAGATCTGTCTCTATCCTGTTTTTGTAGAGAGTCGTTATAGTCAGTGCGTACACAGTAAATGAGGTTGTAATCGTCTTTAATTAGCCAAGACAAACTATGTGTGTGTCCTGAAAATTATTTCATAATTTGAGTTTGATTTTGCCTAATTTGTGAGAAGACTACGATAGACTCGCCAAGATTGTCCCAGTGGTTCGAGACTAATAAGGCATGTGTTGTATAGGATGAAGAAGCTTAAGAATGAGTAGGATGTTGTAATATCACTAGTATATCGTCTCGGATAGGATTTGTAGTGAATGAGTACGCTTTACAGCTTTATAAGGTGGTGAGTTAATGCTTTTTGTCTGTTTGTGATTGTGTGCAAGGTCTCGTGCTATGTTGTTACAAGCCAGTCTATGACATTCAAATATTCATGTTGTGAAGAGCTCTCGTTTTTAAAGAATTAGTTGTGATAAGGTCTGAGAGCCGAGAATGGGGGCGCTGTGTGTGGGCTAGATCTCTAGAGATGCATCATTGGACTTGGAGCCTTTATCGGATCAGTGATTTAATAGGTGAGATAAATTCTTCTTTTTTGTGTGTGTTTTAATGATATTTATTGTTTCCTCTAATTTGTGCTAGTCTATGTAGATAGTGGAAGATGCCAAAAGATAAGTTGGTTGGTCTAAGTTCGTGAAGATCTAGATTGAGTTCATGGGAATGTGTCAAATGCAGACTTGTCTAGGGGACTATCTCTTTAGTTCGGCTGGATATGGTGGTTTGGTGCGGCGTCTGGAGTGTTGGAGGGTTGGTGTGGGTGTGGGAGGAGATGAATTGAGTAAGCCAAGTTGAGCTGGAGGTGGTGGTGGTGTAACAGTTTTAATTATTATTCGTTGATAGAGGTCGTGGGGTGGTTTATGTACTTGTGATTAGGGGGGAGCGTGTTTGTGGCTGTCAGGTCGGGGCGGTGGTTGAGGATTGGGCATTTGCACGGGTCTATGGGGAGAATGCTGGTTCGTTATGGCGAGGCGTTTGAGGGGGTGGGAGGGTGGTGGGTGGGAGTTGGGTTGAGGGGTGTTGGGGACGTGGTTTGGTGAGTGAGTGGGGGGGTGGTTGAGGGGTTTGCGTTGGCGCTGGTATGATTGGTGGTATTGTGGCCTATATCTTTTTTATAACCATTACTTCTTGTAACAATATTTTTACTTAGTTCTTATTCACAAATTTGATCTAGTTGTTTTCATTTTATTTTCTAAACATCGTTCATTTTTCTTTTACTTATTATTTTCTTTAATTCACATACTAACCATGCCAATCAATCCTTATAAAACCCAATTTCTTACTTTAATTTTCAAGAAATAATGTTTTATTACAAAACCTTATTTTTCCTCATACCAAAGTGAGTTCTTAAACTGCCATTTTATCTTCAAACAACGGGACTTACAATGGGAACTTCTATGAGTCCTTTGGACAAAAGAGGTTTTATCCAATACAAATTTTCTTTGGAATGAAGTTATCACGAATAGTTTTAAAACAGATTTTTAATTTGATGGCTGTTTCGTATAGGTTTATATGAGAATTCTATGTAATATCCCTATGGAAACAATCTTATTTGGCAATATCATAGAATATAAGGTGGTATTGGCTAAACTTCGGAGTCTGCTCATATGGCATAAATGAATGATGGTAAGTATAATTTTCGATAGCTTATTGTTTAGGTAGCGCTTAGGGACCTACGGAGCTTATAGTACATACCTTGCCTAAAGAAATATTACCCATATTTTTTTCTCTAATTCTATATAATATTAATAATTGCAGAGTCTGCGCGAATAAAAGTATAAGTGCAAACTCTCTTTGTATATAGACAATATACCTATAGTAATTATATACAGTACTATAATAGACAACTCGTATATCATATTAATGTACTGCATATGTCCCACTAATGCCCTATCAATCTAGTGATGCTTTGAAATGTATTGACTCATATTCGTATGTCCGGTGTTTTAAACAACTCCATCATTTCTTTTAATTGATGGATATACAATTACGTTGTTTGAAATATGGTTATATGTCCAGCAAAAACATTTGACCTCGGTTTCTCATATAAACCTTGGGCTCTTGATACCAATCTGTAACTACAACAAATTGGGTCGCAGCGGAATATGGGTCCGGGGCGTGTTACTTCAAGATCAATAGAACCTAAGAATATATAAGAAACGACACAAAAGAGTTGTGTTATATTGATACATTGATTTAATTAAGACTTAATACACAACTGCATATAGCTTTACATGTCCACTTGTTGATATTATCAATGTTGACAATAATTGCCCCAAATATGAGGCCTCCTAAATCTTTAAGAGTGCAATCCAACAATGTATAAACCCAATGCATCTATTGGCATCCTACAATGCCTATTGACCTCCTGAAAAACATTGCTTAAAACGTCAACAAAATTGTTGGTGAATTCATAGGTTTGAATAAATCATTAATGTGGCAGGAATCCGCAGTCTTTTTAGTGATAATGCAACACATGCGATTCACAAAAACTTGATTACAATTTACCACTAAGCTCATGACACTAAGTCTCGACGTTATTACTTGCAATTAACTTATATCTGCAATTTCTGCCGGATTAGATGTTCAAACCCCGAATAATCTTATAATTCGAATTGCTTTATATCGTTCGTTCCCGGTGATAGCTTAATCAACCGAACGGAAGAGGTCGTTTCCCGAATAGATCTATTAAATAACATTGAGCTCACCATGTGGTAATTCCCAACTACATACTATGCAATTGACAGTTCATGATAAAAGGGGCTCAACTGGGGTTATCGTACTTAGGCAACCCTGTAATCAATACTTGCGTCCAATTTATAAAATAAAAGCTGTTTTCACCCCATTTATTATAAAGCATTGACGAAATACTAAAAAGAATTATTTTAAGATCAGTAAGGGGCCAATATGACTCACCTTGAGTTCAGGAATCCAAATATCGCAGATATACGCGTCACGTAAAAGATCGAATGCAACCTAAATTATCTAGGTCGTATAAAGTACGAAGTCACTTGGATTTCAATCTTATAGCATGTTACTTGTCCTATCGTTAGGGCTTTCATAATTAAAGAGGTCATGACATGACGTTCGGAGGAGTTAGGACACTTTAAATCCGTAAATCCACTAACTCGTCGAAACGCCATCCGAGAGGCCTCATTATAAAACGCCTAGTATATAGGACTTTGATAACCACATATTATTCTATATAGGCTCTATCACCAATAATGGTTTTGGTAAACGTAATTTGTGTTTAATACTGTCTTAAATTCGTTTATAATTATCGTTTTTGTAGGTTATGATAAAAAGAATCATTGGCGTAAACTTTGCGTTGTTTCTTGTTTTAAAAACAATTCTTGCGAGCTTCTTTTGTAATTTTCTCGTATCATGACGAGTTTTCATAAATTGACATTTTTCGAATTTCGGACCTACTGGGTTGAAACATTAAAATTACTGTTCAATTTCAGTCGACGTGAGTTTTACTAAAAATCGTAATTCGTCGTCCGTAAATACCGTAATAAATGTCGTATTTTTATTCGTTAGTGAGAATACCTCCGTTTTTAACGATTCTTTTCGAGGGCGTCTCGTATTTGAAAGTTTCTATATTTTTAGGAGGTTTACAAATAATAATAACTTATCATTTCGTCCATGAATAGTAACTTTTTTTAAAAATAGTTTTATTAAAGTATTATTTGTCGTAAACTCGCGAACATTCATAAACTCGTCGTTATTAATTGATAAATTACGAGTTTCTTTATCTTTTGGAATTCTAAAAATGTGTACACCTCCCACAATTGTGTTTATTTATTAAAAATATTAATACTTGCTGTTTATAAATTTTACTAAAAATGTTTTTATCAATAGATTTACTTAGACTTCGTCGTTTATTGACGTATAAATCTCTTTTCTTAACTTAACTTTTTCGTTATTACTCCGTTTAACAAAGTTTCTCTTCTTTTTTGGAATAGTCGTGAATTGAATTATTCTATAGAAATATAAAATGGGTATGTTAAATTCGAATTTTGACAGCAAGCTTAGGTGAGTTGGTTAAGTCCCTTTTTAACCTTCTTCTTTATTCTTTACCACTTTTGTATTTTACCCACATGTCTTATATTATCATATATGTTATATTCTATATATATTGGAGTAAATGTGTCCATCTTTAGTCCTCTCCTTGTGAGACACCTATGTCCAAGTTACCATGTTACATATCCCATTAACAACTTTAAATAAACCATTAACTTTACTTATGTAACACCTTTATCGATAGTTTTGTCATAATCATATTTTATACATAACCAAGTGGGTAAATAACTTATGTGACTATTTTAACATGATATCATTAATATCATAAGATATATAAAAGTGTACATTATGATGAAAATAAATAAAAACTTCTTTTTACATGTTAATAATCCTAAATGGTGATTTAAGCTATAAAGAATTAACATATGCATATAAATGAAAAATACAAGAACATAAAAGGGGGGGGGGGGGAGTTCAAGTGTAACTCCCAAATAAAACTTTTTTTTTTTTTTTTTTTTTTTTTTTTTTCTTTTTTTTTTTTTTGCTTTTTTTTTTCTTCATTTTTTTTGTATTGTGAAGAATCTAGTGTTTTACTCTAAAACCAAGCACATAGAGATTAGGCACCATTTTATCAGAGATTCTTATGAGAAGAAGTTTATTCAAGTGATCAAGATTCATACAGACCACAATGTTGCAGATCTTCTCATAAAGGCTTTTGATGTTAGCAGGTTTAACTTTCTGATTGCTAGCATTAGACTACTTAATCTCTAAAGTATTGTTTGAGGGGAGGATAATTAAGATTGGATGAAAGGGAATGTATCATTAAGCAAAAGTGGGTGAAGGGTCTGGAAATCCTACTGAACCCTAACACACATCCATAACTGTATCACTATCTATTCTTGAACCAATCACTATTCTATCACAATCTTAACCCAAAAAGATCCAAAAACCTAGGGAAAGCAAAGGACACTTAGTAGCTCAGTTCTAGTGGACCTATTCAACTAGTTACAGATGAGGGACTATCTATAAGGAGTGGAAAGACAGAATGGAAAGGGCTGCCACTATTGCTTCTAGCTTAGAAGCAGAGTAGGACAACGGTAACATCAATAGGACCCATGATGTTTTGAGAAATCAACATATCCTATATTATAATCCAATATGGCCTTTCTTAAAAATGATTAAAAATGTGCAAAATATGCTTGTATTTGTGTATTTTGTTGTTTGTGAATGTGTAGGTACGGATAGTGCAAAAATCACAAGAAAACGGTCAAAACCGGACAACACGAACACGGGACGGAAAGAGTGTGCAAAAATGAGACGGGATAGATTAAGATTTGCTATCAATGGTTCAACAAATGTCAACCATTGGTCAACTATTTTGGTCAATTCACAAAAAGGAAAAGTCCTCAAAAATACCCAAAATGCCCTAAATGTTAAACCTAATTTCACCAAAAGTCCCTAAGCCCTAACACCGTTATCTCTTTATATTTATTAGAGTAACGGTCTCGTGTTCTCCTATAAATCCTTTAAAACCTTAATAAACAAAGCCCTAAACTCATAAAAACTACGGGCCCATTCTATTTTTACCCGGCCCAAAGTCAGACCCAAACACTCAGGTCAATTTAAAGATATTAAAAAGAAAAGTAAAAGGGCGGGGAAATCCCATTTTGTACTGTTCTATATCCTTCTCCAGTTTTAACCCATGCATCAAAACAAAGGTTGGGTGTGTTTTAACGACAATTGACAGCGTTCGGTGGTTAGTAATCTCAAGCGATCAAGGACAGCTAGCAAAGGGTAAACGTCATGGAGGCTCTCATGTCGACACATAATAAATAGGACACGCGGGTATATGAAAGAAGAATACACAAAGGACAAGGATTTTTTACACTAAATCCTAGCCAAAGAGCACAAAAGGGTCTGACACACGAAATGCACGCTGGCAATCCGTGTGCTCATCAAATGATCCAATGGTGATAATTAAGGATCCAATGATTGGCAATGTTTGGAAGGTTCAGATTAAAAGGAGCGTGTAACAGACTCAAGGGCGAGAAGCTTCTCATGACTACTATAAATACAAGCTCACTCCTCACACACAAAAAATCTTCTTTTTCTGCATTTTTTTTTGTTTTTTAATTAGCTTATGTAACTTTTCAATTAAATGTAATTTCTTATTAAGCTCTTGTATTTTCAATTTCAAGTATTGTATCTGTCTTAATCATGAAATTACGTAGTTTACCTTATTAAATATGTTTTTCCTTGTTTTACTCTTAAATTTCTAAAAGTTCTTATCCACTTTTCTATAAGCTCTCATATTGTTACATAAGCTCTAATAAGCTCATCTCAACTCTCTAAAGTTCAACGTAGTTTGAGCTCAAGTTAATCTGTAATCTACTTAAACAATCAAAATCAGCTTAATACCTATGCTTAATAAGGATTTTGGTTGCTTGGATGATAAGCTTACTCTGGAAGAGCTTATTGGATTTAACTAGCTTATCCTTGTGATAAGCTAGAGCTTGTTGACAGCTCTTTGAGCAAATTAAGCCTTTGTTTAGCTAAGGCATTTGTAAGTTCTCATTTATCTTTTCTGTCCTTAATTTCATAGTTTAAATCTGCTTAATTTGCTTATTTACTTGCTTATTTATGTTTTTAATTGCCATTTATATCTATTTAGTTAAGTTTGATAATCTGTTTCTAAGTTTTTTTTAATATAGATATTAGTTTTCTTTATATTGTCTTATAAATCAATAAAAATCCAAAAATATTAGCATAACTAGTAGCTTAATGATTCTGGCTTATTTGATTGTTGGTATAAGCTCATAAGGTCTGTTAATAGTTGTTTGTTATTTGGTAATCAAGTTTATTTCATTAGATTTAAATTTCATAAGCTTAAATGAATTTGAAAGAGTTTAAAGGGGTGTTTGGCATAGCAGTACTAACTACAAGTTAGTACTACTAGTGGCCATTTGGTCTTTGATATCAGTTTTAAATCTCTAAATTAAGGTTGTTTGAGTAAGTTTTATAAGTTAGAATAGAGCTAGTCTAGTTCTCAAATGTTAGTTTGATAAAAGTCACAATCTGTCATTGTTATCATTTGCATTTTAAGCTTTTATCATTTCTAGTCATTATCACAGCCTTATTAGCTTTAGTTTTGAGTTTTATAAGTGTTAATTTTAGTTCTTAAGATCTGCATTTATAGGTTTTAAGTTTTTGATCATTTACATGTCAACTGCATCAGCATCATAAGCTGACAAACAGCCATATTCAACACAAATTTTCAGAGGGTAAAAGTTAATCTTAGGTTTTGAAATTTGGCATACAAGTAGATCTAGGGTAGTAGTTAATCTATTTCAAATTAGTTTTCAAAAATAAGTTCATTAGCATATCTGTTTTTAGCCTTAAAATAAGTTTTTTGTCTTTTCAATTTCAAATCCAAAAGTAACTAAGTGTTCTTAGTGTATAAGCTGTTTTCAACAAGCCTTTTCATTAAGCTCCTGAATTTCAAAATGGATTTAAAAAGTTGTTTTAACTAGTATTTTATGTGTACTTTTTAGGGTAATAAGCCAAAAGTCCATAAGGATCCTTTAGCTTATTTAAAAATAAGCTTAAAGGTGCCTTAAGGGGTTGTTTGGTTAACTGTTTACACCATAAGTGCTTATTTCTTTATTTTAGCTTATCTGCTTATTGTTATGGCTTATTTAGGTTTAGTTTAGCTTATTAGGTTAGTATAAGTCCATTTTAGCTTATTTGGTTTTGTCATTTGCTTATTTGAGCTTATTTGCTTTCTAGTGTAAAATTTTAAGTGTTTTTAAGTTTTTTAGCTTTTCTGTCATTCTAGCTTATCAATTGGCTTATTTTAGTTCTTATGTGCTTATTAGATATAGCTTTTAATCTGTTTTAGCTTATTTAACTTTTCACTTAGCTTATTTGTTCTTTAAAAGCCAAAATAGTTTGCATTTTATAGGTTTAGTAGGATTTGCTTATTCTGTCATTTTTCCTAGCTTATTTCGTGCTTATTTGTGGTTTATAAAAATAGTGTCTTTTCAAAAAGTGCTTATTTTTTTGTCCTTAAAAAAGTTGTAAAAAAATGGCATTTAAAAATATTTGGGAAAGGGGAAGTCCCAAGTGAGCTAGGGCTCGAACCTGGGACCTCAACCCTCTCAACCAAACGTCCCACACAACACACCCTAAACCATCATGTTACGAATGCTCATCTGTTAGGATCTTACATTATTAATCTTTTATATACATTTTAGGCATTTTAGTATATAAGCTGTTTTAGCTTATTTCGTAGCTTATTCGATAAGTTGTGTTCTCTTAGTTCAAGCTACTTTCTATAATTTTTTCAAAAAATTTTTATAAATTTAGTTTAGTATTTTTAACCTTTTTTTTTATTAAAAAACTTTAAAAATCATAAAAAATAGAAAAATAATCAAAAATATATAATTCTTTTTTAGAAAATTTTCTTTTATCATATAGTTTCTAGGAAAATTAGTTTTGCTTTCGTAGGGTTAAAATTGCAAAATTTCAATCTTTAAAGAACGGATCGTTTCGTTTACGTTTTTCGTATTTTTTAAGCTCAAAATTCAACTCCGTTTTCATTTAGGTTTTTTTTTTTTCTTTAAATAGTACTTTTTAGTTAATTAGAGTATATAAAAGTGAAAATTATTTTTAAGTTTATTTTTAGAAATTTAGGGTTTTTAGTCACCGTTTAGGATTTCCGTTTTACGTTTTTAGCTAAAAAGTTGTCTCCCCTTAAGTATTTTTAAGTTTTTACCTTAATTTTCTCGTAGTTTAGATAAACCAATTCAATCTTATCCCATTTCAAGCAGCGATTCTTCCCCCCAAAACGACTCCTCGATTTCAATTGCTTTCCTCATCGGGGATAACGACCCGGGAATCATACTTCTGGATTACTATAACTGAGATTGTTTGATTCCTGCTTTTCTTTTTATATGTTTATAAAGTATTTTTTATTATATATTTACTATATTTTATAAGAGTGGAGTCAGAAGTGATCAAGGTTTTGGCGCGCTGCGGGTAGATTGTCTCCGGATTGTTGAAGTCGTTTGAACATTTTTGTTGAAGATCCTTCAAGAGACTCGTTATTTTGTTTATTTTCATATAAAAAAATAAAAAAATATTTTTCATTTTCTTTTATTAGTATAATTAAAATATAAAACCAAAAATCTAAAAAAAAGGAAAAACCAAAAACATAAAAACATTTTCCGTAAAAAGAAAAGAAAAATACAATAAATTCACCAATTTGGTAAAAGAACACCAACAAATAATACTTTCAATTGAAGTATTATCCATCAATAAGTTCCCGAACCAAAGATCAAAAAACTTACCTTTTGTGCCACTTGCGACGTACGGCTCACCTTTAAAAGTTAATTCTTTTAAAGAGTTACCGAGAAGCAAGTTGATTATTAGGTTTAAGTGTCTTATCTCATTGTCCGTATTTAAAATTCATTGTTAAAAAAAATAAAAAAATTAGTATAAGTTTCCTTTTTACATTGTAGTGCATGCGCACTCGTTCTCAATCTCGTAATTTAACACGTAACAACAACATGTCAATCCGACTTTTGTTAAAACCATTTCAATTTGTTAAACCTATTCCGTAGTTGTGCCAGAAATTACCGCGGGGACAAACTTTGAGCTTAATCCACGGTTTCTTACCCTCGTTTAAACAATAATTTTCGGACATGACAAGGAAGACCCTCATGCTCACATCTGTTATTTCAACAAGATTCACTTTTTCGATGAAGTTCCCGACACGTCCGAGTTACGTCGGTTAAAGCTTATTGCTGTTCCCATTTCTCTCGAGGGTGTACCCGATTTGGCTTGAAAAAGAACCCCCTCAATCGTATATCACTGGATGATCTTGTTTCGAAATTTATCAACAAATTCTTTCCTCCTTCCAAAACAACAAATCTTCGAAATGAAATCACGAGATTTCAACAACGATTTGATGAAACTTTCTACGAGGCATAGGACCGATTCAATGATCTTCTTCGAGCATGCCCACTCCTTGGATTTTGAGTTACAGCAACTCGATTTCCTCACCCCTTTTTTTTTTTTTCTTCGATACTTTCTATAATGCTTTGAACTCTAATGATCAAGATTCATTGAATTCCGCCGCGGGTGGTAACTTTTTGGATAAAATGCCTCGTGATTGCCTAAGAATCATTGAAAGCAAATCCAAAGTTCGTAATTCACGTAACAAACCGGTTGTTGCAAAAGTGAGTTCGAGCAGTTCTACCCCCGGTATTTCTCCCGATGTTGCTGAACTTAAAGATATGGTGAAAGCTTTACTTCTCGAAAAGAAAAACCAAACCCAAGCTCTCACTCCCGTCAAAGCGGTCGAGGAAAGTTGTGTTACTTGTGGTGGTACTCATTCTTACCGAAATTGTCCTGCCACCGATGGCAACGTTTATCGTGACAATATTCAAGAGTATGTTTCCCAAGCAGCAGCAGCTAATTTCAATCAAGGAAATTCCAGTTACCGAGCCCCAATTGCTAATCAAATTCGACCTCCCGGTTTTCCTCCCGTTCAAAACAATCAAAACAACCAAGGAAATAACCAAAACCGTTACAACCAAAACCGGGGAAATAATTACAACCAAGCTTCCACCTACCAACCCCCGGTTAACCAAAGCCAAATTTACCGAACTCCGATTAATCAACCCCCGGTTCACCAAACTCAACCTTACCAAGCTCCAGCTCCGCAAACACAAGGTGTGTCGAAGGATGACTTTCAAAATTACGTCAAAGCTAATGATGCAGTGATGAGAAATATGCAGAATCAGAATCAAAATTTGCAAAATCAAATGACTAATTTAACGGACATGCTTTCTAAGTTTGTGAATTCCAATACCGCTTCTACTTCAGGTTCAGGGACACTCCCTAGTAATACCATTACTAACCCGAAGGTAGACTTGAAGGGTATTACCACCCGAAGTGGTGTTGCTTATCAAGGACCCACGATTCCTACTACTTCATCTCCTCCTAAAGTAATAGAACGTGAAACCGAGGTGACAAAGGACACGGTGCTTCCTACTAATAACGGAAGTACCAAAGATGTCCAACCTTCAGTCGTCCAAGTTCAATATCAAGTACCAAATTCTGATCCCGTTATTGATCCCATTAGTGCTCTGATGCCTAACTTGAAACCGTCAATTCCATATCCTTCAAGACGTAATGATGAAAAGCGCCGCGAAAAAGATAACGACCAAGTTGAGAAATTCTACAAAATCTTTCAAGATATGAGTTTCGAAATTAGCTTAGCGGATGCTTTGATTCTTATGCCAAAATTTGCCTCAACTCTTAAAGCCTTAATTGGAAACAAAGAAAAATTAAGTGAAATGGCTAGAACCCCTTTGAATGAGCATTGTTCAGCGGTCATCTTAAATAAATTGCCCAAAAAACTTGGAGACCCCGGCAAATTTCTTATACCATGTGATTTTCCCAGAATGGATGAGGCTTTGCCTTGGCTTCTTGGCGCTAGAATAAATCTTATGCCTTTAAACCGTTGTGGAAAAAGCATTTCTCTTCCTGAGCTTACGCCTATTTGTATGACTCTTGAAACTTGCAGACCGTTCGATACCAAACCAATTCGGTATTTGTGAAAGATGTTACCTAAAAGTAGGAAGTATAATTTCTGGTCGACTTTGTAGTCGTAGACTTTGATGCCGATCCCTGAGTTCCCCTAATTCTGCAGGAGGATCTTTCTTAAAGGACCAGGACGTGCTTGTTTGGGGGTTGTTTACCGAAGGACAATTAAACTCTTCGTGTTGGTAAAGGAAGCCATTTAACATTCAATCTCGATCCAAAAACTTTGAGATTAGACTCCGTCTAATTACGCATGAAATGATTGCGTAGTCCTAAATCGACGTCATTGAAATGGCTTATGAGGGGTATTTCAAGTAGTTCTCGGTTTCTCCGTTGTGATCGCAAGTGGTTATAACCACTCTTATATGACCCGAATCATTTCTACCTCTTCTACTACTCTTACGACTTTTCGCGGGGATTGTGATTTTTCTTCTTGAGGAAGTCGATGCTTTCCTCGCTCTTGAAGATGATCCAACTTCACCGGAATTTGAAGACTTTTACTATGACCCATAGGGGGATATTCTTCTTCTTGAATCATTTCTAAATGATGATCCATCACCCTATCCCAACCAAGGAAATTATTTGCCTGAAATTCGAAAAGAACTTAAAATTTGTGAAGCTAAAACTGATAAATCTTCAATAGATGAACCTCCTGAAGTCGAACTCAAGGACTTACCTCCTAATCTTGAATACGCATTTTTGGAAAGTGACAACAAGTTACCAGTCATAATTGCTAAAGACTTGAGTATCGAGGAAAAAGCCGCTCTCATAAAGGTTTTGAAGTCACATAAGCGAGCCATTGCTTGGAAACTCTCTGACATCAAGGGTATTAACCCGGAATTTTGCACTCGCAAGATTCTTATGGAAGAGGACTACAAACTGGCGGTTCAACACCAAAGACGAATGAATCCAAAAATCCACGATGTTATAAAAAAGGAGGTTGAAAAACTTCTTGACGCTGGATTAATTTATCCGATCTCGGATAGTCCTTGGGTAAGCCCCGTACATTGCGTACCAAAAAAGGGTGGTTTTACCGTTGTTGAAAATGAATTTGGATTTTTTTTTTCTTTTCTTTGAACTCGATTGGTTACAGGATGACGTGTATGCATTGCTTCGAAAGTTAAATGGAAGCCACTCATTAAAGGACCACTTTCCAACTACCGTTAAGGATCAAAGCTTAAATAGAAGGATCGTAGACGGGTATAAGCAGGGTACTAGTGTTGTTTTAGGATGGTGTTTGCAGGGTTACATATTGCTCAAATTGTCCTCGAAGCGCGTACGTTATGATCGAAGATCTAAAGACAACAATCACATCTCCTTACGGAATGTTCGCATTGTATACAAGTCGCACCTGCCAGCTGTTCTGTTGGTGCTATAGTAATACTATGCCATAACAGGAGCTCCTCCGTTCTCAATAGAGCTATGATCTGTAAAATATAAATGTGCGAATGGTGCGAGCTATTCTATTTATGCAGTGTTGTTGCGACGTCGTAATGAAAAAACAATGGAGAAGTGTATCTCTTGTGCCATGCGACCGCTGCTAGTCGTTTGGTTCGTTTTGGGAATTGCTTCGGCAGTAACTTTTGCATCTCGTGTGAGTGTGACGTACAGAGAGATGGCTAGCTCAAATATGGGGGTGAAGGACACATAATCGTAGTTTGTTTTTCAGAAATAAAGACTGTGGTGCAATGGATGTAAGATGAGTCACATTTTATATGGTAGAAAAGAAGGAATTCGTGCTACGTATGGCACTATAAGATTTCAAGAAGAATGGATTGAGGTTGATAAAGCCAAATACAATGTGATGGCTAAGTTACTGCATCGCCGCAGACCACCGTAAAGGAGAGGGTGTGCAGTGTGGTTGTGAGCTGTAGTATTGGTCGGGTGGTACAGATCGGTGTCATTTGTAGTTGTATGGAGTGTTTGTCCCGTTGTTTATGTTTACGTCTGAGTAGCAGTTGGGGTGAACTCAGCTTTCTGAGTAGATTGTCTGCCACGTGGAATCCTTTGTTTAATGAGTAGAGAGTGGTTCAGTGACTCTTTTAAAATTTTATATAGTAATAAACTTTCTATAGCTCAATATTGATTGCTACAGGATCTGGGACTCACTTTTGTGCGTTTTGCTAATTCGACAAAGGGGATTGTGGGTGTGTACATTTTTCCTAAGGGTAAAGTGGTGTATACAGACGTCATTTCTACTTGAATATCTTGCATTACTGTATTTAGATATTAATTCGTAGATCAAAGAGTCCGCAGAAGTCATTTGTGGTGTCAAATGTTAGATTGGTCATGGTTGTGCCCTTGGTGCAAAGGTCATTGGCCAAGCTAGGTATGGTGTTTGCCAGTAATTGAGAGTGTTATGGTTTGTGTAATTGAACCAAGTTGCATATCTTTTATTCATTTTTTGTTTTTACATGTATAATTGCTTGTATGATGATACTCATTGATTTCCTAAATGGTAAATTCTTACAGAAGTTCATTCATGATATATTTATGTATTTGCGTGTATTGGGTATAAAGGTGAGTACTTGCAAGTTGAAGCCGTTAGGAAGCGTTTTAGTTTGGGGTCTCTCGTGTGGATTTCGTGCGATGCAAGCGACTTTGCCATAGGTGCAGTCTTGGGCCAACATCATGAAAAGCACTTTAGGCCTATACATTATGCTATTAAAACAATGAATGAGGCGGAATCGCATTACACCACGATGGAGAAAGAAATGTTAGCCATAGTGTATGCCTTTGAAAAATTTCGGTCGTACCTCATCTTAAACAAAAGCGTAGTGTATACGGATCACTCTGCCCTAAAATATCTCTTTGCTAAAAAAGATTCCAAGGCATGATTGCTTCGGTGGGTTCTCATCCTTCAAGAGTTCGATTTCAATGTAATTAATACAAAAGGAGCCGAGAACCTCACGGCCGATCATATTTCCCGATTAGAAAACCCGTATGAAAATTTTCTCGACCAAAAGGAGGTGAATGAAAAATTTCCTCTCGAGACACTTAATATGGTGACTTCTCGTAGTGAGTCAAGTACCCCGTGGTTTGCCGATTATGCAAATTACTACGTAGGGAATTTCATTGTTAAAGGGATGTCGTCTCAACAAACGAACAAGTTTTTCAAGGATGTTAAACATTACTTTTGGGACGACCCCTATTTGTTTAAAATATATGCGGATCAAATGATCTGGCAGTGTGTTGCAGGCCAAGAAGCTATTGACATCCTCATAGCTTGCCATAGTGGACCCACCGGGGGACATTTTTTATGGTGCAACATAGTACCTCGCCACATAAAAGGTTTTTGACTTAGGATCTTTTGGCTTGATTAGATTATTTAATGAGATCGCCATACCTATTAATCTTGGCTCACCGCTCAATGTGAACTTGTCTCAGACGTAGATGTCACAAGGAGAAAAATTTGCATCGTGATACTGTTAAATGCTCCTTCACACTCTCAGGTCTTGAGTCCAAAAGTTGTGAGAAGATAATATATCTTGAAAGTGAAGTGATGGGCGACATGAGATTTCTATGAGGGTCCATTCCACGTGTTGTCGCGGGACGAGCTCTACTCATCAAAGTGAAGATACGTGTTGGCTGAATCGAATTACTAGTGTCGCCTTCTAGAAATAGGTTGAGAGATATGTCCGTAAAAAGCGCACGACACTCATTGAAACTCGATCGCTCGATGTTGTGTTTGGTAATTTCCTTAATCTCTCTGTTCGCTCTGCTCTCAGTGGCCAGACTCTGTTGCATTCTATGTAAAGTGATCGTTATGAAAACCCATTTTTAGCCTAATTGATCACCAGTCTTGCATAAGATTTAATTCACATGCACTTGATGTAAGATGTATGATAATTGTGTAGAACTCCACCATATTACTCGCACATGTCGACCGAGATGAACAAACCAATCTCACTCTCTAAAAGTGAGCAAGTTGAAGGTTATCAATCGAGCATTGAAACGAATTTATTAGAAAGGATCGTAGGCAAAAAAACCGTCCTCTTGGGTCAGACAAACTAGATGATGCATCTGTGCCTTTCCGAACTCAGCTGACTATACATGAGAGTACACGTACAGAGTTTGGGTGGACACCCTGTGAGAGAAGTTACGTATTATATGGGTACAGAGACGAGTTTAGCTCCGTATCGAGCTCTGAGCATCAGAAATAGATGCATTTACCTAGCCTTTGGAGCATGCATGAGTAACACGTTGACCTTGAGGGGATGGCGGCGATCGAATCATCAATTAAAGTGCGCATCCTACATCAATTGATATTATAGTGTAGAAATGAACGCTTTGATTTGGTGAGTATTTCGTGACTCTATTGGCCGTATATGAGAAGACTCTTGTTGATCCTATTAAAGAGTAAAGATCATGTGAATGACGCGTGATATCGATGAAGTCTGTTCACAAGAATCAAAAACCGCATAGAATTTTTCTCAACGTGTCTGTTGGTTCACTAAGCCCTCTATCGCTCTCTGTGCTTTAACTCAATGATTAAAGATGGTTGCTCTGATAGGAAAAGTAAATCCTGTTGGTCTGGACGTTCACCAAGTATTCCCTACAGCTATTTGCTCGATATGTAGTTGGCACTGTTAGATAGTTAGTACTGTCACTCACTCAGAAAGCGCCTGGCCGAGAATTCTTTTAACTATATGTGTGTTGTGTTGTGATTGCTTTGAGTTTTGTTATGTACTCTGTAGCTCCCTCAACTTCGGGATGCAGTATTTGTCAAACCAGTGTTTTGGGGGAGTAACGGAAGAACGGCAACTCAAAAAATATGGACCAAATTCACTGTAAAATCAATGAGAGAGATCTATATCATATATCAATATATGAACAATAACAAAAGAGAGTGATAATGGGAATGAGGGAGATGTACGGAGAAGTGCAGTGATATAAACCTCTAGAAACGCATAAGGATAGCGAGTCACTGTGACACTCCTCTCCCAGCGGCTCAAACCACACCCATCGCTGCGCTCCTCTATCCCAGCGCCCTCTTCGTCGCTTATTCTCCTGACTTCACTGTGTGTTCTATGAGATTGTCTACTGTCACTGCCTGCCGTGTCTGCTCGTGCGCCGCGACCTTCTCCGCCTCATCCATCTTCATTGTTTTGTCATGTTGTTGAGTGGAGGAGCATCTCCCCCGTCCGATTTGTTTTTGTAGGGTCTTAACAGAAAATCAAATTTAGCTCATGTGTGACTCTCATGTGCAGAGCTGAGTTTGTCAGTCCCGGTTGATGTCGTTTCCTACTACGATGCTAGTCCTAGCACTGTGCTAGTGAGTTTCACCTATCGTTAGGTTTGTGGAGTATGTTCTGATGATCCTCTTTAGTATATATAATGTAACTATAGTTAGATCTTGTTAAGTGACACCTATACTTAATAAACGGCCTTAGGATTTAGTAGAGAGACTCTTTTTATGTGATCTCATTTATGCGACTATGTTTACTCTAGTATGGGGGGGGGATCTATCGATTTGATTATGCCTGCAGCCGTTGTTCTCACGTACCCCGTTTTTCCACAAAAATTTAAAAATTTAAAAAAAATAAAAAATTCAACGTGTTTATGATGTCATAGAATTGATGAGTTGGTCTCCTGCTGGGTGAGGAATAAGAGTAAATTTTGACCCGTATTCGAACGCGTGTTGAGCTCTAGCTGTTTCCTTAACTTTTATGCTAAAGATAAGTGGAAATTCGCGAAGAACAAAAAATGTCTAGAGTTAAGTGATGAGTAGTAGGAATGCTAGCATGGATTATTGGAAATCTTAGGAGTCTCATGTATGTAATTTTGTGGCTTTTTTTTCTCCATAAGCTACTACCCGGGATTAATATTACCTGTTATTTTATGGAAATTAAACTAAAATGCAATATTTTTTATGTAGTATATAGTAAAACAAATTTAGTCTTTAGGTTCCATACTTATATTTGAATTTTTCAAAAGAAAGGTCTTTTTATATATATATATTAATATGATAATGGGATGATTAAATGATAGAAAATATAATTAAATAAAAGCTGTGGGTTGATAAAAGTTTACTACCTCTTGCCGGCTCACAACCGATGTGGTAGTCTTCTAAAGAAAGCCCATAGTAAGAATAAAATCCGAGACTGATAAAAGTTTGCTGCATCTTGCCGGCTCACAACCGATGTTGCAGCCTTCTAAAAGGTTGAAGGTTATAACTGCATAAATATTAAGTTTGAAGTAATAAATAGATTTCTTTTTGTTAAATTCAAATATGCTTTTGAACTTTGACTATTCTATTTTATAAGCTATGTATATTCGGGAAACCTGAGAGTTTTTGAAATCTAAGGTCCGTGAGTCCCGATACTAGTCTCTGTGGGGTGTCAAAAGCCTGGTCACTTAGCCGCAAGGTTGGGATGTGCCGAGACGAAAGTCGCTACATGGGATGATCTCGCCTTCAAACTCATTATTCTCGGGTGGAACGTGAAGCATAGTATTTTACAAAACGTTAATCCAAAGTTAAAATTCAAAATAGCACATTTACCTAAGATATAATAATTGTCGGGAGTGAAAAGTTCACAATTTGCAAATATGAGTAGTGTTAGCATCTTAACTGATATTTAACTGTGATTTCATTTTAAGCTTGGTTTGGATAAGTGAAAAGTCAGGGACGATGAATTTTATTCCTTTGGGCTTTCTCGGATCGAAATGCATCTTGTTATATAGATCCTACGGTTATGGAAAATACTCCGAAGTCGGAAATATTCTAAGTTCACCTAATAAAAAAATGGAAAAAAGTTTTGAAAAATGGGAAAATGGGGTGTTTTAAAGCTTGTGATTTCTTAACTCTCCCTACAAAAGTCTTTGCTACTTTTCAAAGATTTAGTTTGAGGAAGTTTTGAGGTATTTGGTTTTAGAGCATATAATATTGCGTGAGGACACGCAATCGCTTAGTTTAGGGAATTTTGATATGTGAGAAATCACATATCCTTATTATATCCAAAATGGCCCTTAAATGATCAAAATATGCAAAAATATGCTTGTATTTGTGTATTTTGTTGTTTGTAAATGTGTAGGTACGGATAGTGTAAAAATCACAAGAAAACGGTCAAAGCCGGACAAACACGGACATGGGAACGGAAAGAGTGCAAAAGATCCAGAAGTTATTTATCAATGGTCAACATAGTTAATCCTTGGTCAACATTAGTCCCTAAGCCCTAACACCGTTATCTCTTTATATTATAAGAGATAACGGTCGTTATCTCCAATAAATCATTAAAACCTTATAACCAAGCCTAAACCTCACCCAGCCCAATCCCATATTTTTTTACCCGGGCCCAAAGTCAAACCCCCAAACACTCGGGTCAAATAAAGATATAAAAAGAAAGAGGGCGCGGGAAATCCTATTTTTACTATTCATCGTTGTCTCAACAATTACCCTCCTCAAAATCATAGGGTAAATTGAAATTGGGAACGTGGCTCAACAATTCAAGCGGCAAAGTACAAGCTGGCAGAGTTAGACGTCATGAGAGGCTCTCATTGGTCGAAGCCCACAAGAAAGGACACGCGGATATATGAAAAAACACACATGGATAAGGATTTTTACACTATATCCTAGCCAAAAGAAGCACAAAAGGTCTGACACACGGAATGCCACATTGGCAATCCGTGTGCTCATCATATAATCCAACGGTGATGAATGGGAATCCAATGATTGAAAATTAATGAAGGGTCGTGATCAAATGGATGAGGAGCGGGATAAGAAGACCTAGAAGCTTCAATTCAAGGCTATAAATAGCAAGGCTCACTCACTCACAAGATGTCTGATCTTTTCCTTTTTAGCTTTTAGAAAAATAGCTTTTGTAATCTTTTAAGTCTAAATGTAATTTCCTTATTAAAGCTTTTGTAATCTCTATTTTTAAGTCTTGTAATCTGTTTAAAATCAATGAAATCTTAGTTATTTTATTAAATCAATCACAAGCTTCTCACAAGCTAATTATAAGCTATCTAAGTCTCTAAGCTTAGATTAGAGCTCAAATTGATTAATAATTTACTTAAACCATTATAATTAGTTAAATACATTTGCTAGTATGGATTTAAGCTTTTTGGATGATAAGCTTACAATGGAAGAGCTTATGGGATTTTTACTAGCTTATCCTTGTGATAAGCTAGAGCTGTAGAGTAGCTCCTCAAGCTTTTAAAATCCTTTGTTTAGCTAAGGCAATTGTAAGTCTCATTTAATCTTTTCTGTCTTTAAGTTCTCATGTTAAATATGCTTAATCTGCTTATTCACTTGCTTATTTTTGCTTAAATCTGTTTATTTGTGCTTATTAAGTATGATTGAGTATCTGTTTTCAAGTTTGATAGCTTAAATATTAGTTTTCCTCATTTCTAAAAGATAAACAACCTTTTTCAAGTTAAGATTTCATAGGGTAAAAATAGTTTTTAGGTTTAGATTTCGTTTTCAGTAGATTAGGGTAATAGTTAATCTGTTTTCAAGTTTGTTTTAATTATAAAGCTTTTCTGATTATCTTTAACCTTTTAAAGATTAAATTAGAGCTTCTTATTTTTTAAAGTCATTATTAACATGAACTTTAATGTCTGTTTTCATTTAGCTTTTTCAATAAGCAATTGTTTTCCATTTTACTTCTAAAAAGAAATTTCATAAAGCATTTTAGTCAAACTTTCAGAAAATTTAGGTCTCATTTCTTTTAGTGCTTGTCTGTTAGCTTAATATTAAGTCCAAAGAAGGTTTAGGGCCTGTTTGGTTATTAGTTTTATTTAAGCACTTATTTTTGAAATTTCAGCTTTTAGGCTTATTTCTTTTGCTTATTTATTTTTCATTAGCTTTTAGGTTGTGTCGCTTAATGTAATAGATTATCTTGGTCTTAGGTTTTAGCTTAGTTTGTTCTTTAAAGCTTATTAGTTTTACAGGGAATATAAACAAAAAATATATTAGTTAGTAGGGACTGTCTAGTTTTAACTGTTTACACAGCATATTTAGGGTTTTTCTAAAAAGTTTTTTTATTTAAAGTGCTTATTTTTAGCTTGTCTAAAACTTTGCTTTTACAAGTTTTCAAAAATAAAAAAAAGGAGGTGGAAATCGTGGGTGTGCAAGGCTCGATCCCCGACCTCAAAAACCCTCACCTTTTTAACATCACAACCACACACATTAATAACCATCGGGCGCTGGGTCTTTTTCGTTTACGGTTTACTAATTTTAATACTTATATACATTTTATCTATTTAGTTAATTAAGTGTTTATGCTTTTTAACTGCTTATTGATAAGCTGTGTAATCAAGCTTATTTTTCTTAGGTCCCTTTTAGTTCAAGCTATTTTTTGTATTTTTTTCGAATTTTATAATTGGTTTAGTATTTTTAAACATTTTTTTTTATTAAAAACTTTAAAAATAGAAAAATAATCAAAAAAATATAATTCTTTATTAGAAAATTTTCTTTTATCGTAAAGTTTCTAGGAAAATTAGTTTTGCTTTCGTAGGGTTAAAATTGCAAAATTTCAATTTTTAAAGAACGAGATTCGTTTCCGTTCTTGTTTTTCGTGTTTTTAAGCTCATTTCAACCGTTTTTATTCTAGTTTTCTTTAAACTTACTTTTTAGTCAATTAGAGTCTATTTAAAAAAAAAATTCATTTTAGGTTTAAATTTGGAAATTTATGTTTTTAACTGCGTTAGGTTCCCATTTTTGCGTTTTTGGTTAAGTTAATTTCCCGTTATTTGTTTTCGTGCTTAATTGTTATCATTTGCTTATTTTAATTGTTTTTTATTTGTAGAAGTAGATAATCAAATCAATCTTGGTTACCAATTCAAATCATTGTCCGAACAACAAACGCGGTTTCAATTTCACAAATCGTTGGGGAATAACGACCCGAGAATCATACTTCCGGTTTATATATCGTATTATATAAATATAATTGTGAAGATTTTTACTACTACTTTGTCCTCAAGGGATAGTTTGGTAATTTTCTTTCATTATTATATTTTATTATTTCGTGTGTTGATTTAAAGCAATCAAACACTCTTATTAGTGTTAGGGTTTAAAAATCCATGAAGCTATGACATTCTATGAATGACTCGATTTGATACCTTTGATACTAATGCATAGAATTCTCTACCTAGGTCCTCTCTTTTTATACCCGAGTTCCCTAATGGGTTAATCTCATTTTTTCCTTTTTCCTTTTTTTTTAGGATTACAATATTTTCCTAAGTTATCATGATCTTATAAACAAATAACTTATACGCATCTTTATCTTTTCTCTGAGCAGTCTTTATCCTTTCAGCAGTTGTAACTTTTATACCAGCAGCATTAACTTTCAACACCAACAGTAGTAACTTTTGTACCAGCAGCACTAACTTAACAGCAGTAACTTCAAGAAGGCTTTTAATCCCAAAAAATGAATACCTAAACTTAACCACGTTATCACTCCAATACAGTAAATTAAAGTGGTCGATCTTTGGTACTTCTATATTTTAGCCAATCACATAACCATTTGCTCCCCCTTCATATGTGCATCGATTAATCGAAAGAGTTTAGCACATATATGGGTTAGCGTACACTTAAGATCTTAAAAATCACATTATTAGTCATATATTTTAATCACATTTTCTCCCCTTATCAAAAATGTTAAATCTTTTAATATTTTGGATATTAATTGATAAAATATATGCATTCGGGGAGAAGATGTCCAATTATTAACAAGCCGATTATTGGAACATATTAATGCTCCCCCTCAAATTATGAGGGAATTATATGGTGTTTGAGTACGTTAATTTGAAATTTTTTGAATTTACTAAGAAATTCTTGAAAATTCATACTCAAACACTATATATGCCTAATTATAGTCTACACTATTTATTCACATATTCACAAGTTTTATTATATACGAGAAATTGACCTGAAATGAGTTGAGACAAAATATGACAAAGTCATATTGTCCTTTCCAGTAGCCTGAGATCATTCTCGTATTCCCTTCCACCAACGAACTTCTCTAGATTCCGCATCAACCTCCTCTGATAAAGCTGCTTGTCTATATCCTGAACCATAACCCGAGCCCTTTTCTTGTCTAAGTTACTCCATTTCCTCATTGGCAGGTATTCCATTCTTATTCCCGCAGCAATGTCGTGAAGAGCAGACCGAACATCATTGAGCGTGCCATCACTGAACTTGTGGAGTTCATCAGCGCGCATCAATCTTTTTCTCCTGTTCTGATCTACGTATATTATTCCATGAGGGTCTGAGTATGAAGTGTATGCGGTTCTGTTCTTGAGATTCGATCTGTATGTGTCGGGTTTAGTGAGGTTGAGCTTCTTTTGGTAACTTTTGACACCTAATTGAAGATCTTCCACCCGCCTTTGAATGACAATACGTCTGGTGTACATACGTAATGCCACATTCAAATCATACCGTTCGTCGATTGTGAGATTGGTCAGCTTTTGTTGAACGAGTAGAAGTAACATGTCCTCAATGTCTTGTAGGCGTAGTCTTTTGAAATCACCTTCTTTAAACGTATATAGCTTCTGATCATCTCGACGAACTTCAATCTCTTCCAGGTGACCGTAGTCATACTTCTTCATGATTTTAAGTCTGGTTACCGCAATGATTCTTCTTCTGGAGTAAACATCTTTGGACGAAGTCAGGTTACTTGCATATCCATAAAATCTTTGGCGTTTTGGACCCTAGTGTAAAGTGCCCAAGTAAGCATGTTGATCATATTTCAACTGCATGGGACTCCACAATTCGAGAACCAAGTCTTCAATCCATTTGAGCTCATAAGTAGCAGCCTTTGTCTTTGTCACAGAAGTTGAGTATTTTCTGCTTAAATCTCCATTCTTTAGATATTCCAGATCTTTATTAATAAAGTAATCCTTAGGGATAATTTGACGTCCTCGATGATCTTGAATTAACAGAAGAGGCTTTCTGAGATCGAACGGATACGGTTTGTTTTCGGGGTTATGCCAGTCAAGTCGTTCAGTTGTTGCTTTGGAACATTCTTCAAGATGGTACTCTAATTCAATAATACTCTTGCAAGTGCCTTTGAGCAGGTTGAATGCCGGTCCAACCAGAATTTCTTGAGTCAGATTTGGAATTTTAAGCTGATTCATGACAAATGCAAAGAAATCAAATGAAGTATCATTGAGCTCATCAAATGAAGTGGGAGGTTCTTCAGCATGTGCAACTTGACTAATCCAGGTCTGAGGAGGTCGAAAGTCAACATGTTGTCTCTTACTCCAATCAGGATCAGGAGTTGGAGGTCGCTCAGGTTTCTTGAACCAGTCGGCTTTGGTAACCTCCTTGTTAGCGGGTTGTTCATCATTGTCTCCCGTGACGAACTCTTGATCTTGTTGCATGCCTGAGTCTTCAACAGTATGACTTGGCTCCTCTGCATGGACAAACTTGCCGGAAGACTTATGTTGAGATTGGGAGGCCTCTTTAGAGGTGTTTGAAGACTTCTTTTCCTTTGATCTAGAATCTCTGGAAGACTCAACATCTTTACTCAATTTCCTTCTTTTCTTCCCTCGGTCTGATCCAGCGGAGGGGACTCGATCTTTGTCTTCATCTCGACTCCTCTTCAATGAAAAGACTTCACCATATGAATCAAAGAGATCTTTGTCAGTGTTATAAGACTTGACCAGTGCATCATAAAGCTTCTTTTTGTAGTCAGCTTTATCATATGACTTGTTCTTCTCCATCTTGTCTATCAGTATCTTTGTAAGCTCAAACTCGGAGAGTGATGCGGCTGCCTCATAAGTAGACGTTAGTTGTGACAAAGACCTTGTCAAGACTACAGCTTCTACTGATTTTGTGACATTTTTCTCTATTACAGGATTTGCAAAATCTGATACTGCTTGAGGAAGAATCTAAGGAAGTTGAGTGTTGACTTCTTCCTTAATAAGAGCTCTCATTGACGTGTCAACGAGTTCTATGTAAGCATTCTTCTCATCCTGAGCTTCTTGTCTGCAGTCTAAATTATGTGCTTGAATGGCCTTGTTTATCGCTTCTCCAAGTTTGTTATCCATGTAATGATCAACTATAGCAGGAATAGAGGAGAGAGCTTGAGCATACTGGTCAACTTGCTTTATCTTTGATAGATCTTTCTCCAAATTGAAGACTCTTTCATTGAATTTGAATACATAAGCAAAATCTGGAAGTGCAGGAAATGATGTTGTAGTCTCTGAAGCCGTTGGTGTCGGAATTGGTGTTACTTGTTACAATAAAGGATTGAAGAATAGAGGTGGTGGAGGATTAGTTGTAGTGAAACTTGATGTGATTTCAGGAATTACTGTTGCATGATGAGCTATGGTGACCATCAAAGAAGCAATCTCATTATCAGCTAGAGATGGATTATCAAGATTTAGGAGTTTGCTTGTAAAGTCGGAGGAGACAGAAGAGCTTTGTGTTGGACCTCCAGACTTCTGTGTGTCAAGAATAGGTGTAAGTGTCACATAAGCATCTTCCTCTTCTTGTGCAAATCCTGACTGTTGAGAAACATTTTATTAAATCTACACACATGATCAGCATTAGTCATATTAGTGTTTCATTTCCCACAATCACATTCACATACTTCTTACAAATCCCTAGTGGACCTCATCGTCTTCATCCATCATTTTACATCAGTTTCTTCATCATCAATGTTTCTTCTTGTCATAGTGTCAGTGTTGACTGATCGAATATAGGATCTTGATTCTGCTACTTAGTTCTACTCATTATTAGTCTCTTATCATCGGCACTTTATTTTTAACATTCCTGTTTCATATCATTCAAAAATGATGTCATCTACTTTTATTTGGGAACTAGTAGATATGTTTGCCTATATGCGTGTAAATAACGTTGGATCACGACAACTTAAAGATATTGTTAGCCATTAGGAACTTTGATGTTTGTCATACCACGCCTTGGTGCCTGATTTAGCGCTAAAAGAGCCTTCCTTCAGAAGATAAAGTGTGTAGGATTATCCGAGTCCTCAAATCCTTCAGGTTGACTGACAAAGACTTCTTCTTGAAGATCACCATTCAGAAAAGCAGTTTTGACATCCATCTTGGTAGATGATCATATTTTTTGTTGCTGCATTGGCAATGATATATCCTGATGTCTTATCCGTGCAATGGGTGACAATTGATTCTTCAAAGTTAATATCCTCCTCTTCGATGATACCCCTTTACTACTAACTGAGCTTTGTTTTTCAGAACATCACCATACTCATCAAGCTTCACCTTGTAGATCCACTTGAGAGCGATAACCATTACATAGACTGGGTGAGGTACTAATCTCCCCTACTTCAAGTCGATCAAAACTCGTGAATTTCATCTTGACATGGTTGAACAAAAGTACTTCTATCACGACCATTTGAAATTCTTTGGTTCCAGTTTTGACAGTTCTGTTGGAAACAGCGCAATAGAGCTCAGAACTAACGGTTTTCTGGTTGGATACTGGACAAGAAGGAATTACCAAATTTATTATCAAAGAGGGTGATCATTTGGACATTTTAATGTGATGAGATGGTGGTTGATTAACTTGGTTGGGTTCGCTATTCTAAACATACCCTGATGTGACTGTATAGACCTGTTCTCCAGTAATAGGGTTATTTGAGGGATGAAGGGTAGCTGGTTAATTGGGGTGTCTTCGATTGGTGTATCCAAATGCAAACATCATGTTGAAATGAAGGTGTTTATTTTAGATGTGTACGGTGAAATACTTATTGACGGTGCATCTTGAGCAAATGTTGTAGACACAGATGTACCTGGTGGAATAGCATGAGCGTTAACAGCAGTAGCCGAAGGTACTGGTGCATCGATTCTAGTTACTTCAAAGTATTCATCGAACATTGGTTGAAATAATAACTCCAGATCTTTATCCGTCGGTAGAAACATATTGGGTTGCGGGGTAGGCGGGTCGTTGAGGGACCTGGATTAGGTCTTGAGCTTGAACTGATTGGTCCAGGCGTTATCGAATAGGTGGGTCTTCCTTGAAATGATGTGTACAGGAGCCATTGTTGATGTAGCCTCATGAATGTGAATGATGTGTTCCATTATTCACGGGTTATTTTGTTGTAGATTCGGGAAAACCATTTCCGGCTGGAGCATAACCAACGAAAATCCCAATGTCAGCTTTGGCTTGCAATTTACCTAGATCTTTGCTATCATTTGTAGGGTAGCACAGAGCACCAAACTCGAAGAAATGTAAGACCAGGCTTCTTATCATGTACAAGCTCATAGGGGGGTTTTGTTGTGACGAGTTATGAATTTATGGATCGGTTCTGGGTGTAACAAGCAGGTAGCGACGGCTTATGCCCACAGGAATAAGGCTTTTGAGAATATCTGATTGACGTGCTGATTCCAAATGTGTACAATTTTGTCTGTCGACAAGCCCTTTTGTTGAGGGAGTTCTCGGAACAGACTTTGATGAAATATGCCAACACCTTAATATTATTTAGAATAACTTGGTTGACGAATTCCGTTAATTATTGTTAGGATGTATCTGGAACTAATTTTGTTGAGACCAACTTGTACTTGACTTAATAAGTTGACTGACAAAACTCTACAGTTCATCTTTGATCTTAAAACTTTACTCATGTGAATCTTGAATAGTCATCCCGATGATAAATGTATTTCTTCCATTAATCACTCTGTACTCTCATCAGACCAATAGGATCCATGTAAAGCTATCGATGAACTTACTTATTGCGTGTTTAAGATTTTGGTTTGTGGGAGTACTTCTTGCATCTTGCCAAGTTGTCAGGCTGAAGCAATAAGAGATGATCTTTTTCAAACTTCAATCTTGGTAAACTCTAACCAGATATTTTCGGAGCAAGATCATTGATTATGCCGAAGTTTAAATGGTTTAAACGACGATGCCACAACCATGATTTAGACTTGGAAGCTTTGGACAACAAGCATATTGGAGAAGACTTTATCATATCATCAATCGATATCATGTACAAATTGGTTCTACGACTACCTTTAAGTAAGTATGCACCATTAATATCACGAACAAAGCAAGAATGCTTTCTGAAGGCAACTTTAAGATCAGAATCACAAAATTGCCCTACAGAGAATAGATTGTGTCCAAGTCCCTCCACGTAGTATGCTCTAGAGATCACACTATTACCAATAACATAATCTCCATAACCCATGATAGCTCCAAAGTGATCATTCCCGAATCTGACTGTCCCAATGAACTTTTCCACAAAGTTCTTAAGCTTTGAACGATTCCCCGTCATATGTTTTGAACAACCCGAGTCCAGATACCAAAGGATGACCTGTACGACCTGCATTTGAAAACAGTCAAGTGTGGAGAGTTTGGAATTTCGGTTCCCGAATTTTTGTTGGGGTCCTGTTGGTTAGCAGATATAATAGAACATTTCACAGAAAGCTTAGTTAAAGGGCACAAATTTCTTTCCTGTGGGTCTCCATTGATAACCACAATTAAGTTTTTCTAAGGTGAATTTCTTTCCTGTGGGTCTCCATTGATAACCAATATCAGCAAATAGTTTGCCCGTTGCTTTCCAAACCCGCTTGGTCTTGTTCAAACTGTTATCAGACAGTTTGCCTTTTGGTTTCCAAATCTGCTTCCCTTTATTCAAGACAATTTTAACAGTGGGGGTTGCATTCACAGAACTCAAAATATTAACAACACACATTTCATGATTTGCAGAGTTTAAACATTTGTTACACGTTTTGCACACAGATTCAGAATTCGAATTAATTACAACACGCTTAGAGCTAATGCTAGAATCAACCCGATTCACTTTTGTCCATACTGACTTATTTGTCCTAGGGTGGTCTTCTACTTTCTTCTTATTCTCACTCTTAGCAGGCAGGATCCTTTTTTTCTTTGTATTGCTTCTAGGCTTTGATCCGCTTGCTTCAGTGGAAGTGTTTACTCCTGTAGAATGAATCATAGGGACATTAGTCTGTTGAACTTTCTGGTGCACTTCGTGTTTCTGTGTGTTATTAGTTGAAGTTCCTGATCTATCATTAAAAGTACCTTGCTTTTTCCTAGTTAAAGAGGTAGAGGCAGCCTTATTATCTATTATAGTGAAATTTTTTGGGCAAGTGCCAAGTGGTTTTACTATTCTAGCTTCTTCTACAATCTCACGAACTGTTTCTACACTCTCCTTAAGATGGTTTATATAGTCTAAGTGAGCACTCCTATTGTTCTTAAGGCGAGGAGGAATTGGTTCTACATCTATGGCATACATACCAGGAGCAAGAACTTTTGTTTTGACAGAGCTTCTAGTGGTAACTTTCAAATTGCCTTCTAACTGTGCCTTTAGATCCTCGATCTATGTTAACAAGGAAGATGTCTTTTCATTAGTGTTAGCACGCGTGATCTTAGTAGACTCAAACAATTCCTTGTAATGCTGCTTAACCTTTTCTATTTCTTCTCTAAAACGTTCATTTTGTTCAAGAAGATTATAATGTTGTTTGACCTTTTCTTTTCATATAAACTCTATGGATTCACTCAACGTTTTCGTTGACTTTTTAGCATGTTTTATCTTAGGTAATCAGGGTTGATTGCTTGGAGTGGCAAATTGAGTTTAGCGCGAAATGTTTTGACTAAACTTGTTTTGGTTCCAATCATTGAAAACACTTTGTGTTATGGTTTTAAAACTTATGTTGTGATATTGTATGGTGACGATCTTGTAGACAAATTTTCGACTCTGATCTTTCATGGATGGGACACTGTTATGTTTTAAACGTCTCTTTTGAGTCGTTCTTTATATTCTTATGTTGTTGTACTCTGACTTAACACCCAAACTGTTGGTTCCACTGCGTAATAAATTTGGGGGTGTTAAATGATTGTTCAACATCAAACATTAATTAATTTGACAAACAATTAGCAATTAGATTCTCATTTGCAATGAGAAGGTTTTTCCTTTTAATTTCAGCACATTGCTTGTCCACAGTATACTGGTCCACCTCTGCTGACATTTGATCAAAAATTTCTTCCATTCCTTTAACTTCTTTAAAGAGAGCCTTTTAAACTCCTTCAAAGTGTTGTTTAAGAGTTTTGAAAAATGGTATGACTTGAGTGAGGTAACATCTTTTTGTTTGTTCAAAACCTCTTTCCCTTTCTGTGAGATCTGTTGGTGTGATTCTCTTTTTACATGTTTTGTCAAATTCCGTAAAAAGTTGTGTAAGTGTATAAAGATTAATTTTCACTGGGGATAAGCTTGATAGGTGTATTGGGTGGATACACAGTCGGTGTTGAAAGTGGTTTAAGAACTGAGGCTTCAACCTTTTTCTTGTCATTTTCATCTTTGGCCCAAAATATCTGCTCAGGGGTCAAATCTCTCTGAGGTGCGAAGATTGCAAGATAGTTCTCTTTTGAGTAATCTAGGGGTGCAAACTTAACTTTATTTTGAATACACTGAGGGCTTTTCATTTTCTCATACATTCTTTTCCTAGTCAACTCAGCTATCTCAAGAGTTTCCTTCGAGTCATGCACAACAGCAGGTTTATGATTGGTCATGACTATTTCAGTACCATTATAGAGGGCAGATTGAACTTGCTTTGCACGTGTGAGACATAAGGGGTTTTTGTAGCCTATTGCTACCTTTTTCTTTTCATCATAAAACGGTTTTGGTTTACATAACATGTGCACCGTTTGAACAGACTGATCTTGTTTGAATAATCTATCTTCAACCTTTTCTTTTAGCTTTTTGATGTCTAAAAACTCTTCAATGTATTTATCTTCTTTTTGTTTAAAATCCTTTTTCAAGGTTGTCACTTCTTCCTTCATTGACTTGTTATGGTCAACGGTAGAACGAAGTTGCATTTGTACAGTATGAAGTTCCGATTTTAAAGAAGTTTCCTTTCTATTTCGGTCAGAGATAATTATTCTCATTTGTTCATCAATCTTTTGTTCTCTTTCAGTTAATTCAAACTTTGTCCGTTTTTCATACACCCCGACCAGTTCCTTATATCTCGCAAGTTCAGAAGTCAATGTGTCATTAACTACTTTAACCTGCTTATTTGCTGACATACTTTGGACACCCTGTTCATGCATATCATCTATAATCGACATCAATGCATCATTTCGAACAGAAGATACATTACTTTGTACAACATGTTCTTCGTTGTCCTCCATATACTGATTATACAGAATGATATTACTATCACTCGTATAGTCAGCATTAGAGTTAACAACGTAGTTGTGTTGCACATCGCTTTGCATCTCGTGTTCTTGATAATACTCATCCACATTATCTGAATAGTTATCTTGATCTTGTACCTCAGATGGAATACTCGAGTCATATGATGTCCCGACTTCATCGTAGATTGGATCTTCATACATATTAGACATCTTGATTTATTATGAAATGATATCAGTCTTGATCGATCAGTGATAAAGGAGACTTGTGTTAAAGATATGTTTTAGATGTGATTAAAGTAATTATTCTATGGGATTTTACTAAATCTTAACTGAAACCGAGAAATAAATCTTTCACGGAGTAATCTTCAAATGTCTTCGTTTAAGCTCCAGAATGCGTGCCTTTTTGCTAATCTTCACCAAGTACTCCATAATTACTGTAATTCTCAAATACAAACAACTAAGTAACAATTTTTGCAATAATTATACAAAATAGGTTATTTACATGGGATAAATGATGCTATAAAAGTGACGTTATTTGATGTCGTCAAATGTCTCTCCATTTGAATCCTACTTGTCCTCAAGTAGCCTTTAGAAGTTTATAAAAAAGTATCCCTAAGGATTTTTTCCGTTAATCATTTATTTGATCAATTAAAAGTACACAACCAAACACCTCACGAAATAGGAAGATAAAAACACTCAAATCACTCAACTAATCTATGTGGTAACATGTAACTAATTTGCTCAATTGCTCGGTCGTAACGAGTATTCTATCATAAGCTTGGCAAGGATACACATCTCCACCACTAGAGCTAAGAAGTAACAAGTTTATAAAGGTAAATTGGGTTTTATTTTAAAGGCTTAAAGGGTTTGATCACTTTATCTAGTCTCTACCGAAGTACCACTCTAACAAGGCAGCTGAAGCACACATACACACCTGAAACGCCGAGATAGACATGTGTGTTCGATCACATCCCCATTCGAATTTAACCAACGGTTAGGATAAAGAATGATATAGGGTAGGAACCTTCTAACTTTCACCAAAAGTCGTAAACCAACGAGGTACAAGACATGCATACATGGCCGTAACGACGGAATAGACATGCACGCTCGATCACATCCATGTTCGCGTAAAACCAGCGGCTAATCATTAGGTGAGAGGGAAGTAAATTGTTGTTAAATAAAAATCAAGAAACAAATAGATTAAGCCTAAAGTACAAGTTGCTAGACACTTTTCCCGACCGTTACCATGATAAAGACACAACCATTTACAGACGTCTTGATCATAGATCAAAAACTACAACCTAAGTTGGAGTTCCCGTAACGGTCAACTTCCCATTCATCCTAATACTTTACATACTCTACAAGGAAAGTAGCGATATCTTCCACTTTGTATAATACTCTACATAATTGATTTTTGCGACGTATCAACGAATCATCGATCTTTCGTGTAATTCCTTCGGTCTTTGCTTTACGAACGATTATCTCCAAATATTCCTTCTCATTTTGTTGCGATTTTTCTATTTTTTTACTAAGTTATTCTTCAAATCTTGGTGTAGTTTCACCATCTTCACGATCATAATAATTTTGGATAATTCTTAAAGATAGTTTTTCATTCTTCGGATTCACCATTAATTGTGATGGTAGTAAAATCATATGAATTTTGACTATAATATACATTCCTATTTGCGATGTGCAAATTTCCAACCGCACCAAAGATAGAAAATGACACAAGACTCGGGAAATACAAACTTTACACAAAAAGCAACTAGCAACTGTAAATTAAACTTAATCTAACAAGGTAGGCTAAGGTGTAAGGGTGTAACAAAACAAACAAGTTGGTGACAAAATTCAACTATTATATATTTCTGGAATAGTTTATTCAGGTATTCCTAGTAATTCCCTTTAATCCTAAAAACAACACTTTAACGGGCATTGTACCCGGTCGGGATGGTAGTTTCCGTTGGTAAGTAAGGTGCCAGATCACTAAAGCTAGAGCGTTAACTCCTAATTCTATCAGTATTTTAGAATCTAAGTTATACTAAAATTTAATATAATATATGCAAAACCTAAGTTTAACAAACCTTAAACTAATGATAAGGGGTTTTCAGCCTAAGAGACTGGCACAGTTTGGGTATCTAACCTAAGGATTTGATAACAAGTAAAGCAATAAACACACACAAGAAGACAAACAAACGATAGAGAAGCGGTCGAGAACTAATGTAAGGAAAACGTACAACCGTGAATAATCCGATAAAAACGCAGTTTGTTATTAGTGGCAATGATTGTCGTATCTCGAAGGGCAAAATCATTTCATAGACTAGGCCCCCCCCCTATACTTCTTCCTAAGACCTAGACACGCTAATTTTGTCACAATTAGACACATCCGCATAAAACATCCTTATGTTGATTATAATCTATCTTAGGATCTAAGTAATGGTGCTCTTACTAAACCCTAGCTCATCAGGACTTTACCCACTTACTACTTAACAGCTCTTTATATACTAGTAGTCCACTGTCTAAGTCCTTACCAATGGAATAAGAACGTACTCGTTGATACCAAGGTCACCTTATGGCTCAACTAAGCTCACTAAACTAAAGGCAAGGATAGGTCAATATTTATGATCCTATGATTCTAGATATATAAATTGCAATATGGAGAGATATCCCAGACTCTTAGTTTATGCCCACACAACACTGAAGTTGCAAAGAATTATTTATGTAGGACTAGACCCAATTGAATGATAGGTCACATACAAAAGCACGTAAACAAGTATAAATTGATAAACATAATAAAAAATCAACGATAAATTAAGACAATCGAGATAAACAAACCAAATATTAAATCTTCATAAACATGGCAGATACCTAAAGTATCAACCGACAGTCATTGTAAAAATACACACGGTTTGATATATGAATGCTTAAAGTAAAGAAACCTCAATCGAACACGTATTTGGTTGTCCAAAGATTACAAGAGTTTTCCTATGATCTTGAGGCTCTTTTCTGACCTTCTATGCTCTTCTGATCGTTTCTTGGTCGACTTGGTGGTTTAGGGATTCACTTCCATACCAAAAACTGAGTTTAGGGTCGTCTATTTATAAGGTCTGGAAGTCGGTTCAATACAGCGTATCCAATGGATTGGATACGGTGTATTGGGGTTTCTTGGAGTAGGGACCACACTTGATATCTTCCAGAATATTCACATACTATATCATGAATACGGCGTATTAATCTCCTCTGGATACGGCGTATTGATCTTGTTGCTTCGTGGTCTTTGGTGAATGCGGGCATTAATACGCCGTATCTTACTTAATGGATACGACTAATTGGTTGTCAGAATCATTAATCTTCAAAATATTTTCATTTAAGCTTCAGAATGCGCACCTTTTGCTAATATTCACCAAGTACTCCATAATTACTACAATTCTCAAATATAAATGATTAAGTAACAATTCTTTGCAATAATCATATAAAATGGGTTAATTACATGGGATAAATGATGCTATAAAATAGACGTTATTTGATGTTATCAGTTTCATTCGACCAAGCTCATCGCCTTGGGGAGCGTCGGTATTGTTCGTTAAGAAAAAGGATGGTTCTTTTAGGATGTGCATTGATTATAGAGAATTGAACAAGTTGACTGTTAAGAATCGTTATCCGCTTCCTAGGATTGATGATCTATTTGACCAACTGCAAGGGTCGCAGTTTTTCTCAAAGATAGATCTTAGGTCTGGATACCATCAGCTGAGAGTGCATGAGGATGACATTCCAAAGACTGCGTTTAGAACTCGTTATGGACATTTCGAGTTCACAGTAATGCCCTTTGGTCTGACTAACGCACCAGCGATATTCATGGATTTGATGAATATAGTTTGTAGACCTTATCTTGATAAGTTTGTGATAGTGTTTATAGATGATATCTTAATCTACTCTAAGACTAGGGAAGAGCATGTAGACACTTAAGATTAGTCTTGGAACTGCTCAAGAAAGAGAAATTGTATGCTAAGTTTTCTAAGTGTGAATTCTGGCTAAGAGAAGTACAGTTTCTTGGGCATGTGATAAATGGTAATGGGATTCATGTAGACCCTAGTAAGATTGAAGCTGTTAAGAATTGGAAAGCCCTTAGAACTCCGTCTAAGGTTCGTTCGTTCTTAGGATTGGCTGGATATTACCGTAGGTTAATTGAGAACTTTTCTAAGATAGCTAAGTCTCTTACTATCTTGACTCAGAAGTGTAAGACTTTTGATTGGGATGAGGATCAAGAATTGACATTTCAAACCTTTAAGGATAAGTTGTGTAATGCGCCTGTTCTAGCTCTCCCTGATAGACCTGAAGACTTTGTGGTATATTGCAATGCGTCTGGGATAGGACTAGGTTGTGTGTTAATGCAAAGAGGTAAGGTGATAGCCTATGCGTCTAGGCAGTTAAAAATTCATGAGAAGAATTATACGACCTATGATTTAGAACTAGGAGCAGTTGTATTTTCCCTTAAGATCTGGAGACATTATTTGTATGGGACAAAGAGTGTCATCTATACGGACCATAAGAGTCTTCAGCATATCTTTAGTCAAAAAGAGTTGAATATGCTGAATAGTGACTGCGTCGCTAGAAAAGTTGTTTAGTGATTATGACTGTGAGATTCGCTACCATCCTGGTAAGGCAAATGTGGGACTGATGCCCTAAGTCAGAAGGAAAGAGTAAAGCCTAAGAGAGTTAGAGCTATGAATATGACCCTTCAGTCGAGTATCAAGGATATGATACTGGCGGCTCAAAAAGAGGCTGTGGATGAGTCCATAGGATTGCAGAAAGGTTTGGATGAGATGATAGAACAGAGAAGTGATGGGACTTTGTTTTACCTGGATCGAATATGGGTACCTTTGAAGGGTGATGTGAGAACCCTGATAATGGATGAAGCCTATAAGTCGAAGTACTTAGTAAACCTAGGAGCTGATAAGATGTATTATAACCTTAAAGATAGGTATTGGTGGCCTGGTATGAAGAAGGAAATAGATGTGTATGTAAGTAAGTGTTTGACTTGTTTGAAGGTTAAGACTAAACATTAGAGGCCATCCGGCTTGCTGCAGCAACCTGAGATTCTCGAGTGGAAATGAGAAGGAATAGCTATGGATTTTGTGACTAAGTTGCCTAGGACTAGTAGTGGGCATGACACAAGCTGGGTTATTGTGGATCGGTTAACTAAGTCTGCTCATTTTCTCCCTATGTGTGAGGATTATAAAATTGATAGATTGGCTAGATTGTATTTGAATGAGATAGTTGCTAGACATGGAATGCCGATCTCGATTATATCGGATCGTGATAGTCATTTCACATCAAGGTTTTGGTAGTCAATGCAAAAAGCATTAGGAACCCGTTTAGACATGAGTATGGCTTATCATCCTTAAATCGATGGTCAGGGTGAGCGTACCATTCAGACTTTGGAAGACATGCTTAGAGCGTGCGTCCTAGACTTCGGGGGAAGTTGGGATGTTCATCTTCTGTTGGTTGAGTTTTCGTATAACAATAGTTATCATTCTAGTGTGAGGTGTGCGCCGTGTGAGGCATTGTATGGTAGAAAGTGTCATTCGCTAATTATGTTGGCTGAAGTTGGAGAAGGTCAGTTGATAGGACCTGAGTTAGTGCAGGAGACTACTGAGAAGATCTCACAGATTCAGGATAGACTTAAGGCTGCACGTGATCGTTAGAAAAGTTATGCTGATAAGAGGAGGAAGCCTTTGAGTTTATTGTAGGTGACTATGTCTTGCTCAAAGTGTCGCCTTGGAAAGGTGTTGTACGCTTTGGGAAGAAAGGGAAATTAGCACCTAGATTTGTTAGACCTTTTGAGATTATTGAGAAAGTAGGCCCAGTATCCTACAGGTTAGATTTGCCTGAGGAGTTAGATGGTGTTCATGACATGTTCCACGTGTTAAACCTTAAGAAGTGTTTGGCTAATCCAACACTGCAAGTGCCCTTGGATGAGATTCGAGTTGATGATAAGTTGAATTTTGAAGAAGAGCCTATGGAAATTTTAGAAAAAGAGTTTAAGAAGTTGAAGCAGAGTAGAATTTCCAATGTCAAGGTGCAGTGGAATTCAAAACCTGGTCCTGAATTCACGTGGGATCGTGAAGATCAGATGAAATTGAAGTACCCGTGATGAGGTGTCATTTTATACATTTTTTTGGGTCATTTATGCCCCTAAATCGTGCATTTATGCTAAAAATAGGTACTTAATTGTTCCTTTTTAGGTATTTCACATTTGGAAGGCAGTTGGAAGAAATACACGTGACTTGGGCTCATTTGGAGAAGAAACAGACAAGACTACGAACCAACACCAAGACTCTTGAAGATTTGTGCTCACAGAGCTTGGAGACGGTGTTACCAACTCTACACGACGCCGTCACAACCCACCTAGTGACGGTGTCAGCATGCACCGACTTGCACGCAGATCTAGAAGATTCTACTCATGATGGCATCACGACTAAAATGCGACGCCGTCGCATCAATATTCTTATAAATATAGACCCGAATTTTGGGTTTTAAGTGTGTAATCGTTTAGCAGCTGTTAGGGATGTGTTTAGGGCCTCAAACCCTTATTGTAACTCCTTCAACTCATGTTTTAATCAAGTAAGACTTATTTAATCATTTAATATGTCTTGTTGTGTGATTCCTATCTGTTCTTGCTTTATCTTTAACATGCTTGGCTAAACCTCTGATTGTATTTATTTATGATTGTATGAAACCTAGAATGTAGATCTTAGTGGTGTTGCTTCTTGTGATGATTATGCATGTTAGGTCTTATAGTCGTCTGTAAGAAACAGATTTTGTCTATACTGCTGTTGATATGTATAGGTAAACAAGGAATAGTGTAGATAAGAATACCAATCGGGTACAGTACTTCATATACCTTTGCCCATTATCATGGTTGATCCACTCTTAATATATTTCGCAATGCATTTAATTGATACCTCCTTAGGAGCGCCGCTTGTAATAGTCTTCATACTACTCCAGTATTGATGCTGCTTGCTTGCTTAACGTGAATATTAATCGAAGGTCAGGTTCGGGTATATCTGTTCATGACTTAGGAAATAGTTACTATAACTCATTTCATAAGTGTGACAGATAGCAACATCAAGAGGAGAAGCAAGATTAGGGTAGTAATACATGATTAAAATAAGCACATATTTTTATCATGATTGTTAGTCAATCTGTTGCGTAAGATATATTGTTTAGTTTAATAGCTAAAACCAAAACCCACTATATCAAACATTAGAATTACTTGCCTTTTCTCTATAACTATAAAACACAAAATAATCTTCTCTCAACCATTAGAATTCTGTCTAGACAGTGATCAAGCACTTCCGCAAACCTATTCCCCTAGTAGCAACGATAAAAACCCCGAGTCTTGCCTATCCTAAACTACACGCTTAGGGAGTTGTTATTAACTTTGTGCTTGAAGTCTTACTGACTCGACCGCACGTTAAGTTTTGCACACCCGTGCGAGGTACCTGCTGCCGAGGAATAGTTAGGTTTTGATCATAGTTTAGCTTAGTTCTACTCGCTTGAATCCTTTCAAGTGAGATTTTTATTTTCGTTATATTAGCTTTCTTGTAGTCTATCTTTTCTTTATGCTATTTGTTTCGTAACCCATTCTCATCAACCACCATTGGAGACGAGAATCCTATCCGTACTCTAGGAGCCTACTCTAAACCTAGCCATTAGGGCTACATAAATACCATTGAGCTCCCCGTAGGGAACAACGTGGTACCTCTTCGATCCAACACTATCCGGTTGGTGCAAAACGGATGCTCATTCCATAGACTTCGGTCTGAGGATCCAAACCAACACCTCAAGGATTTCTTTAAACTTGTGGACTCACTTGACCTTGACGATGCAAATAGGGAAAGAACTCTGTTGGATCCCTTGGTGAATAGATCTTGAACCTTTAGCTTGCAAAGGGTTTGTTACTTTAGATAAATCCAAAGCAACAATAATAAAACACTAATTGAACACTATTGATTATGCGGAAACTAATCAACAATGCTAAGAAGAACAGTATTAACACAAAATATCTTTTATCAAACTTAACCTTTGTATTATAACTTGAATCTTACTAGGTTACAAGCTATGATTGCTAATTGATATCTATTGATCTATTTATTCTAACTATGCCTAGGGTTCCTTTTATACACCAAGGAAACCCTAATGGTCTTTACAAAATGCGTATAGAGATAATGCATATCCTTTCCTAAGATATCTCATGCATATCTCTAACTCTAACTAACTTATGCATAAGCAGACTTAACTATAACATAACAGTACTAACTTTAACTATCAGTATTAACATCTTTATACTGACAGTATTAACTATAATACACTACCAGTACTAACTATGCTAACTCTTCTACCAGTACTAACATGTGTACTAGCAGAACTAACCGTATTACTAACAGAATTAAGTCTAGAATATTTAATTCCCAACACTAACAGCATTAACTTTCACCAACAGTTGTAAGTTTATGCCTAACAACATTAACTTTCAACAGCAATAGTAAGTTTATGCCTAACAACATTAACTTTCAATTCCATTCCAAACACTCTGTATATTCAACTCTCTTTTTGTTTTTCAACTCACCACTTCTCTTAATTCTTTTACTCACCAAATCACTTTGTCTGTTTTTAATTCACACAGCTCTCTTTCTGTTTTTAGTCTCACAAATTCTCTTAATTCTTTTTCTTACCAAATCACTCTGTTTGTTTTTATTCCACATAATTTAACACTTTTCTTTGCTTTTCCTGCAAAATGTTAGTCCAAAAACCAAGAAAATACAAGACATAGCAATTTTTTCAACTATCATAGTGTTAATTATACCATCAGTATTAAGTATAACTAACAACAGAAACATAACAATATTAAGTATAACTAGCAGTACTAATTATACTTAACAACAGAAACTTTTAATGACATGAATAACAATACTAATTCATACAAAAGTCTACAAAAACATAAAGAGATAAAAGATTTTAAGGATTTAGCATTCCAATACTAGCAATCAAATATTGAAACCTACTTACATCAAAAGCTTTTATAAGTAAATCTGCAACATTCTTGTCAGTATGAATTTTGACAATTTGAATCAACTTCTTTTCATTGCAATCCCTAATAAAATGATGTCTAATCTCTATATGCTTTGGTTTTGAATGAAAAACAAGATTTTTAATTATGCAAATGGTACTGTTATTGTCAATAAAGATCTTGGTATGCATAAAATTATACCCATAATCAAGTAGTTGATTCTAAATCCAAAGCACTTGTCCACAACAACTTGAAGCAGCCACATATTCAGCTTTTGTTGTGGAATTTGTAACCATTGTTTGTTTCTTGCACTGCCATGATATTAATCTACATCCAAGGAATTGACAACCTCCTGTTGTAGATTTCCTATCCAAGCTTGCTCCAGCATAATCACTATCAGTGTATGCTACCAAATCAAAAGGAGAATCTTTTAGATACCAAAGACCCAATTTATGTTAACCTTTTAAGTACTCAAAAATCCTTTTCACAGCATGAAGATGTGACACTTTTGGATTGACTTGGTATCTAGAACATGAACACACTGCAAACATAATATCAGGCCTTGAAGATGTAAGA